>CM074745.1:15708843-15853253 GCA_037367245.1 Phrynocephalus guinanensis | reverse complement strand
CTGTTAAATTCAATGTGAGTTATGTCAAAATGCCAGTTAACGATGACAAAGCACTCGCTGCCACCAGCTTCAGCTTGCAGACGTTTCTCCGGCTGTTTTTACTACATAACATCCACGCTAGTTTATGCAGTTTCTGGTCACTTAAACATGGGCTTGTGGGATGCTTTAATTCCTAGCTCAGGTTCTGTCAGATTGATATTGAATTTCATCCATTGAACTAAGTACAGGTGGTGGCCTTGTGCATGTCACATTATTAAAGCTGAGATACAGATGCAAAACTCAAAGATCAGTCCCACTCAAGTGATGTGCCACCTCCCTCTGCACAACCTTCCCCCTCCTCTTTACACCGATGATGGTGGTTTGAATCCCTTTTGCTTCCGGTCATGCAAGATGGTGGTGAAGGAGCAGGGGATGAAACTGTGTGCACAGCAAGCAGAGTCCCGCCCAGCGGTACTGAAATTTAGGGGAATATTGGTCCCACTTATTGGCCTTGAGAATCGTGCTGCCCTGTGTGGCTGAAGGCGTAATCACTGCCTTAATATTATGAGACGCTGCATACGGCTTTATATGGCCGCGTTTGGCAATCAAGGAGGTTGATTTACTAGGTGTTATGAGCTTGCCCGTTTTTTTCGCCATCTTACCTTAGTAATCTTTGGTATTTTTAGCTTTTTAAATTTTGGTTCTACTGATTGTTGTTAGTTTTGTTTTTGTTCTTTATGTCATATTGTGGAACCAATTATTATTTTTCTCTTTATTTGTTGTATGCTATTCTTTGTTAATCGCTCTGAGTTCCCGTCTGGGAAAATCTGGTGGTATATAAATAAAATAAATAAATACTGTTCTACTCTGCCGAAATGAGAATTCTGAATTCCGGACAAGGACGCTAAATTGCCCTCAAGCCCTTCCCACTTTTTTTTTTAAATACCTTTCATTTCCAGCACTGATCCATGTGAAAAGATTTCATTGTTTCCTCCCTGGTCAATGCACCTGTCAGTGAGTCACCATTTACTCCCACGGTTATTTGCTAGGAGTCTTGATCCGTGCTTCCAATATAGCCGTTGGAAAAATCTTTTTCTTCCTTTCCTGCCACCCACCCCTTCCATTTTCCAGTGTGCTGAGTAGCGGTGGCTTGCAATTCTGAGTGATTTTGATATACAGTACATTGTATTGGTGTACAATTATTTGTCTTCTTTTTCCAAAGGTGACATCATGTGAATAAATGTATGTTGTTGATGCATATTTAAACTCGGATGTAAGTGGCTTGTTGAGGGGCTTTGAGATGTAGATTGAGCCCCCCCCCCCCCCCAGCCTCTGTTTTGGGCTGTATCTTCTGGTGTGTGTGTATTGAAGAAGAGGTCACCACTTGAGCGTGAGAAAAAGCCGTTTATTGAATTGCAAAAGAGTACTTGTCTCCATGAAACCCGTTGAGAACAGTTATGCCTAATGCTGTTGTCAGCTGCCTCCCTAGGTTTGGGAAAGTACCAGCAGAACTTGACAAGAAGCTCAAAATATTGTTTTGGTTGCTGTTGCTTATGCATAACGGTGCTTCAGTGTATTTCAAGGAGTTCTAGTTTTAAAAACAATGTTTTGATTTAGTTTAATGCTGAAATTCAGAATGCTCACGTGACTTAAGGAAAAAATAAGTTTGATTTCTGCCAGGAAGTTTAAACTAAATGTACTCCGGAAGCCCCATGGTTTCGAGTTATATCTACTAAAGAAAGGTGCCCTGTCCATCATTGCTTCTAATGGTAAATGGACGACATATGCCTACTGGATGGGTTGTGTGTGTGTTTGAATCCTTCTTTCAGCCCTGTCCTGTAAAGAACGGCATGCACAGATGTAATTTCTGTCTCCACCAAACTGGCTACACATTCATTTATTCTCTGCTGTAGGCATGTCCAAACTTCGGCCCTCCAGATGTTTTGGAGCACAACTCCCACAGTCCTTTGCCATTGGAAATACGGGCTTGGAATTCTGGGAGTTGTGGTCCAAAACATCAGGAGGGCTGAAGTTTGGACATGCCTGCTGTACTGCTTTTCTGTCTCCACCACATCTGGTGGAGACAGAAAAGCAGAGAATGAGAGCAGAAATTCTCTTACTGATTCAAGGTTGCTTGTGACATTATATGGAATTCAAAGTCAAGTTTGAACAGTTCTAAGACTAATTTTCTTAAAGGTCATTTAGTACAGATTGCTCTGATTTTAAAAAGTAATTTGATTATTATTAGTGATGAGGTGGGCTGGGACAAATGCAAAAGAAGTAGCATATACATGTTGCAATAAAAGTATCTTTGTTAGTTCCAACACGTGAAGTCATATGGCCTTTTCTAGAGGGTGGTTTTTTTTAAAGAAGTAACAATGAAGAGACTTGTCCATAAAAGACCAAGAAGTCTGGTATATACCTTCCTGGGATGTAGTAGCCTTTGTAGACAGACATTTGTGTATGCACAGAAAAGATATGAAATGTGTTTGTAAACACACAACATGGTAATGGTTTTATCACTTCTAAATGTCCTCAATATGCCTTGTGTGTGTTGTGTCGTTACAGTCGTGACCAACTCTTCATGACCCCATGTCCATGGAGTTTACTTAGGTGTTAGAAATATAAACCTTAAAAGCAGTCATCAAGAGCAGAGTCAGATGGAGTTATAGCACATCAGATTGTTGTGATCCATTTGTTGGCAGATTTGTTTAGAGTAACAGGTACAGTATTAGCTCAAACTCAAAAGGCTGTCTAGGATACTGAGGTTAAACTGACATTAAACCACCATTGCCAGTTCCGGTTTGTTTAAAGGAGGACTGGCACTAAGGAGGCAAGCAGAAGAATCTAGAGAGACTTTGCAAAATTTTAGTGTTCTTTCACAGCTAGTAAACTTCAGCAAGCCTGGAATTGCAGATACTAGTTGAGCCAGGGCAGTGGTGGTGAGCCTTCAGCACTCCATATGTTTTGGACCAGAACTCCCAGAATCTTGGAATTCTGGGAGTTGTGGTCCAAAACATCTGGAGTGCCAATGATTTGCCACCACTGAGCCAGGGAGTAAGGTGGGCACATAGGTCTGTTGATTGCATGCCAGATAATCCACACCGCAGAATGCCGCTCAGTTAGTAATAAACTGTGGTGTCATTTGTTAGTCAGTGGTAATTGCTACTTGCTGGCCAGTCCAACAGTTGTTGGGGACAAATCTTGCTGTCTAGTGAAGCTACTTTCGGCTTTAGAAGGTTAAGACTCTAAAACAGTCATAGATCTTGATCTGACTTTTTGTGATAATTCACATGTGTTCTGTTATTTTCTTCCAGAATTCAGAGATTTGTTTATGCATGCCTGAAATGTAAAAAAAGAGAAAAGTTTAAAGTAAAAGCACACAATACCATTAAGAATTTAATCCAATGCCTACAGGGAAGAAGAAATAATAACAGCACTTAAACGTTGTGATGTGTATATACATAAATGATGTATAACCACCTGACATATTCAGAAGCCTAGATCTTGTGATATGAGAGTACTGCACAGACAGATTTTTCTTTAAGTGCTTGTAGGGATTCTTTTTTGCACTTGGCACAAATTAGTGGAGAACATAAAATCTGAAGCCAAGGCAGTTTAATATTTTTATACCGATCTTCAAACATTGGCTGAAATCCAGTAGTAAATTCCAAGTAGAGTAGACCCACTGATTCAGTGGAATTTGCAAAGGAGCTGACTCACCAAATTCCCATTGATTAAATGGGCATTACTCTAGTTGTGAGTGCCTAGATAATTTGAGTCATTGTGTTAAAAGGAATTAGTGCCTATCTACCCCCATGGTGGGCAGAGTTGCATTTGTGCACGCAAACCTTGTGAGTGTGTATGTATGTACGTTCGTGTGAATGTAGGTGTATGTGCGGTTGTGCAATTTGTTTTCTGATATTATATAGACTTGTTATGTCTTTGCAATGCTCAGTTATTCCTTCCGGCAGCTATTACATGTATCGAGAATACTGTGTCTTTAGGGAAGACCAAAGGAGAACTTGGAGGATCATCTTTCCAGATTATACCTGCTTGTTTTTGTTTGTTTGTTTGTATTTATGCTTGCCTCTAATCATGACGAATAATTTGCACATGTGTGAGTGTGTTTATTCCAAAGGGGAAAGGTTACACAATGTTGGTGACTGGGGGGATCAGAGGGAGGGATTTTAGTTGACTATAACAGGGCTGTTCAACTTTGAACAGGCCAAGGTCTGCTTTTTCCGGCCCAAAGTGCCTGAGGGCTACTACACTAAAACCTCTACTTGCGAATTTTATCCGTTCCAAGCACATGCTCATAAGTAAAAACTTTTGTAAGTAGAGCAGTGGATTCCCATAGGAATGCATTGAAAACCAATGAATCTGTTCTGGAGGGAACAGATTTCAATGTGCCAGGCAGGGCTGTGGAGTCGGTAGATAAATGTTCCGACTCCGACTCCGACTCCGACTCCTAAGGTTTTTGTACTTCCAACTCTGACTCCGACTCCCCGACTCTGACTCCACTGTATTAATATGCGAATGTATTTTATACATTCCTTGAAGGAAAGAAAGGCAACGTATATGTCATTACCGCAGGACTACTGGCTGGGAAGCCAACAGTCTAATGTATTGAACAGTTTAAGCAAAAGACAAACACAATGAAAACAACAAAGTTTTATTAATTTTTTATTAATTAATCAAGTGGCTGGATAGTAGCAGCAGACATAAACATCAGGAATAGCATGCTTCTTCACGGACACTTAACGTGTTCATTTTACGGTTACGTGAGGCACTGCATGCATTGGTAATTCTTACAGTAGATAAGTCATTAATTATAACTTTTTGTGAATTGGGACATTTAAACTTGCTTTTTAAAAATTCCAATCTAAATTTAGTAGGAGTCAGAGTCAGAATCGGTGCATTGTTTGCCGACTCCGACTCCGACTCCAGGTACCCAACATTTCCTCTGACTCTGACTCCTCGACTCCGACTCCGACTCCACAGCCCTGGTGCCATGGCCCTTTAACTGCCCCACTTGGCTGAGACACTGGGCTGGCAGACCCAGAACTTTGCTGGGGCAGTGGTGGTCCTTGGAATGGGGGAGGGAGGGGTGGAAAACTTATCCCCACACTTTTTTTATTGATGGCCGCCGGGCTACGTTTGAGCCCTTCGCGGGCCACCAGTAGCCCACGGTGTACCTGTTGGACAGGCCTGGACTATAAGAAAGGCAGATTGCGTGAGCCAGCATTTTTTAGCCTCCAGTGTATTGTTTGTCCCTGTTTCAAGAGTGTTTCCACCTAATAACCTGTTTTTGAACATTTCTCACATTCTCAGCTTTTAGTAATAATATGTTGTTTTTGAGACATGCTGAAGCAGTGCCTCTTTTGAAGCACCATTTGTGAAATTATGTGAACACAGAGCTGCAGGGCATTTTTATATTTGGCATGGCTCTCCTCAAATTAGTTCAGATGTGTTCTGACTGAGATTGAATTAGATTGCAGCCACGCACCTCTGGTTCAGTTCTCTGAGCCTTGTTCCTCTCTCATCAATGATATCACTGGCAAAATGATGGTACCCTTATGAGGAAAGGCTAAAATATTTGGGCCTCTTTAGTCTGGAAAAAGGTGCCTAAGGGGGGGGGTTATGACTGAGATGTAAAAAATAATGCAGGGCACGAGTAAAGTGGATAGAGGGACCCTCTTCTCCCTCTCACGAAATACCATAACTAGGGGACATCCACTCAAATTGAGGGCTGGGAGAGTGAGAACAGACAAAAGAAAATATTTTTGTTACTCTGTGGAACTCCCTGCCACAAGATGTGGGGATAGCATCGGGCCTGGGGATTGGACAGATTCCTGGAGGAGAAGTTCATCCCAGGTTACAAACCATGATGGAGATGTGTAATCTCCAGGCTTAAAACCGGACACATTTGGTGGGGCCACTGTTGTATACAGGGAGCTGGACTAGATGGGCCTTTGGCCTGATCCAGCATGGCTCTTCTTATACCCTTCTTTCTTTTTCTCCAGATGAGGAGGCAGTAGTGGTACCTGAAAGGTAACTGCACTAAATACACAGCAGGACATTCAGGGTAAGTGAGATATTTAAGAAGTGGATTTTAACAGTTGCAATCTCCCAGTAAGTTTTTATGGCCAAGTGGGGACTTGAACCATGTTCTCCAGAAACCTACTCTGTCTCTATCTACTACACCACATTGAGAATCTGGAATGCCTCTGTACATGCATGCAAATGGTGTTCCATGTTCTCAGAAGGGCCAGTGGAAATATAATACTTAACTCCCCCCCCGTGTGTGTGTGTATGTGTGTGTGTGTGTGTGTGTGTGTGTGTGTGAGAGAGAGAGAGAGAGAGAGAGAGAGAGAGAGAGAGAGAGAGGGAGGGAGAGAGAGAGAGATTTTGGTTTGGAATGTGAGCAGAAGAATTAAGACAGGGCTGTCCAAACTTTGGCCCTCCAGATGTTTTGGACCACAACTCCCAGGAGTCCAAGCCTGTATGGCCAATGACAAAGGACTGTGGCAGTTGTGATCCAAAACATCTGATGAGCCAAAGTTTGGATACCACTGAATTAAGAGAAGGTTTGGTGGGCTGCTGCTCCCAGGTCCATCTTTTCTTTTTCCCTGTTTTAGTACAAGCAGCTGAAGCTACTCTCTTTCACCCCCTCCCATTTCCATTATGCCCAGATGATATGACTGAAAACGCATCAGAGTGCAGCACTCAGAAAACCTGCAGTTTGTGATGACGGGACTGAACAGGGGTGATAGTTCATTTCCCCCTCTTCTAAGCTGAAAAGCAATAAATCCATTTTTATTGCCTTTCCTCCCTCCCCATTTTTTTTACTATAACTTTTGATGATGAGTATATGCTGAAATACAAGAACTTGGCTAACCTAGTAACCATTTCCGTTCTTTTATTTTCTTCTTGGTAAACCAATGTCATAATTTATAACTTGAGAGAGTGAAAATCCTGAGATGAGATTTTATGTCGATGGCTATGCATCACCTTTTTCTTTGCTGGCACTAGTATCCCCCCCCCCCCAATTGTATTATTCTGATACTTGGAATTGTGTTTTCTGCATGCCTTTCGCACATCCTGTCAGCCAGAAATACAATATTTTTGTAGTATTTTGGGGGTGGAAAAGATATTAAGATTTACACGAAAGGAGACAAATTGACTTGGGGGGGATTTGGAAGCTGTCAGGAAGCTGGAGCAGAGCAGCTGCTTTTAGTTTAGTATGCTGTAGAAACTATTTGTCTCTTGTTCTTTCCCTAGTAAGATTAGCGAAGCAGAAGCTTAATGGCTCTGAGAACTCCACGTTTTCAGAACATTTTATCATAATATGTTCTGAACCATTGGCTATCTAAATCTGCATTAGTGGGACTCCTTATGGATTCCAGCGACAAGTGCATTTCTTATGCACTGTTTACTGTTTTATTTTTATTTGTTTTTTATTTTTTATTTTTACTTCTGGGTCTGACAGCTATAGCGCGGGCCGGTCAGCTTTTTTTGTGTTTTTCTTCAAGCGCCGACCACGCGGCCCCTGTGGCCCAGTTGGCGCTGGTTTTATTATTATATATATATATATATATATATATATATATATATATATATATATATATATATATATATATATATATATATATATATATATATCATGTTATGTTAGGGCATCAACCCAGCCACCCCTGGGGCCGGGTCGGCACTCCTTTATTTTATTTTATTTTATTTATTTTATTTTTTTATTTTATTTTATTTTATTTTATTTTATTTTATTTTATTTTATTTTATTGTTTTTTCAAGCGACAACCACATGGTCCCTGGGGCCGGATTGGCACTTCTTTTATTTTTAATATTTTTTCCTTTATTTTAAGGTGCCACCCCTGGGGCTGGGTCGGCGCTCCTTTATTTTATTTTATTTACTTCCGACCACGTGGCCCGTGCTACAGCTGTAGCGCAGGCCAGTCAGCTTGTTTTTTTGGGTCGCCCCTACCTGCAGCCAGGAGAACCTGACCAGGAAGACCAGCACCAGGTAGGAGACATGGCGCCTCCATTAACAAACCGAACCGAACCGAACCAGTTTTTTTCGGTTTGGTTCATTTCATTCTAAATTCACTCTGGGGTTTGTTATTGGTTTCGTTAGTTAATGAAATGAATATCGAATAACAAAACAAACTAAAAGTTTGTTTCGTGGCCATCTCTGCTGGTTGACTGCCAGCAGGGTATGATTGAAGTTTAAAATAACTGATTTCTTTTTAAAAAAAATGGTTTATGAATGTGGACTATTGTGTGTCTGTACCCATGATTAAACAACAACAACCAGGAAGTGACTTGATATTGTTTCACAGTATCATCCCCGTGTTGCCAGCAGGAAAAGGGGTGCCAAACTTTACATAGCAAAGAGCAGTCTTCATATTGATGATACCAGTGGCAGTAGTAGAGATTGTCTACAGCAGGCATGTCCAAACTTAGGCCCTCCTGATGTTTTGAACCACAACTCCCAGAATTCCCAGCCTGTATTTCCCATGGCAAAGGACTGTGGGAGTTGTGGTCCAAAACATCTGGATGGCCAAAGTTTGGACATGCCTGGTCTACAGGATACACTCTTCTGCTCACTGCCATTCACAGAGTGACACCCCACAAGTGGACTTCTTTTTTCATTGGATAACCACTTCTCAGCCAAACACAAACTATTTGTCAGGGTTGTTCTTTCACCAAGTGTGAATGATGGGACAGAGGTGAAGAGAGGAGAGCGGAGAGGCAACTTGATGTTTTGTGTATCATTTAGAGTTCTTTCCTCTCTTCCCAACATATAGTTCTAGGTCAGTGATGGCGAACCTTTTAGAGACCAAGTGCCTAAATTGCGATTCAAAACCCACTAATTTTTCATAAAGTGCCAATACAGCCATTTAACCTGGATTCAACCTCCAAAGTTATGCAACTCACTTTGTTTTAATCAACACTCACTCTTCAAGTGACCTATAAACCTACTACTGTAGTACTGGCATTCAGGGATACAGGGACAGAAATGAATTTCAAATTTAATTTAATTTAGCTAATGGATTTTGTTGAATTTATGCTTTAACGTGATCCCAAGGGTGTCCAAACTTTTTGCAAGATGGGCCAGATTTGGTGAGGTGAAAATGTGTGGGGCCCAACCATTCAGCTGATTTGGCCTGTGGGCTGGACTTTGGACAAGCCTCTAGGACAGTGATGGTGAACCCCTAAGAGACTGCGTGCCCAAACTGTGATTCAAAACCCACTAATTTTTCCGCAAAGTGCCACTACAGCCATTTAACCTGAATACAGGTGGCTGTGAAGGGGCGATGTCAGGAGCCCACAGAAAGGGCTCCGAGGGCCACCTTTGGCACCTGTGCCATAGGTTTGTCAACACTGTTCTAGGTGGTAGAAGTAAACAAAATCCTGTTATAGCCTTCCTAACACCTGCTGGTATTGGGGGGGATCTGTTTTAGGTATGTTAGAAATATTTTGTGGATAGCAAGGTTCTTCATTTTAGTACCCACCCTTTTGGAGTTAGAATATGCTGTGACGAAGTATAAGTTGTTGTCACCATGACATGACTTTCTCCCACTGCAGTTCTTCCTATTGGGAACTGGGCAGTATTTGAAATTATAGTTGTGTGCATGTATTTTAGAATCAAAATACATTTTTCTTAATCTTAAATAGTCTTAAAACATAAACAGGTTTTTTTTTGACAGAGCTCTTAATCAACCATGCCATGTATAGGTAAATGGTAACAACTGCAGTTACTTTGAGGGAAACAAAATAGTCCAGAAAATGATACACAGACCTCTTAACAAGGCTGTCGGAGCAAAAAGTCTCTCTAGCTTGCCCTAGGGGAGAAGGAAATAGCACTTATGCCTCTTGATATATGTTCGTTGGTTTATAGTGTTTCTATTTCCCTGACTGACCATAAGAACATAAGAGCACAAGAAAAGCCATGCTGGATCAGGCCAACGACCTATCTAGTCCAGCTTCCTGTATCTCACAGTGGCCCCACCAGATGCGTTTGGGAGCGCATGAGACTAGATACCTGTCTCCTGATAGCATTCCCCGGATGGCCCTTGAAGTACCCCAGTTTTAAGCCTGGAGATTACACATTGTTTCTCTTGGAGGAGAGAGGAATTGCTGATTTTGGATCATGTTTGATTTTGGGTCATGTTTGGCATGTTACCGAAACTGCCATCTGAGCCTACCATCAACAGAAAAGGTCCGTTTGCTTAGGGATGATTGCTAGTTTCTGTTAAGGGAGAGATCCCCCCCCCGCATCCATTTCCAGTGATGAGAATACTAACATGGGTTTCCCACACCATTAAAGTGTCTGGTCATGGAAATTTGAAGGAATAGTTGGGAGAGTAATCCAGTTGTAAGAGATGCTACCAGCCTTGCCTCACTGTTTTGTTTTTGTATCCATGCTTTAGTGGATCTTTTTTATAACAGGGTTGTACTACTCACAACAGACGCATCAGCCCAGCTGGTGTGTACCATAGCTTGTCTGGAGTCACAGTTTCGACAGCTTCAGTTCTGGGCCATTGGTGGGTTGCGTTTGGCTTGTTAAGTCGCTAGTTCTACGGGTCTGATTTATTATGTTTGCTTTTCTAACTTAATTAATAACCAGAGGAAATATATATATGCACTATTTCTAAAGAGCCAAGCATGAAGAACTATACAGTATGTGTTTTGTTTGGCTGGAGACAAATTTAGAATTAAGGCCTCTATTGTGTGAAAGTGGTCTCTCTCACAATAAATAGAAACACTTTAAAGTGAGAGATTAAACAAGAAGGGAAAAAATGAAGGACATTAAACATTTAAGAAAACAGATGGCAATTCAAAAGCTTCCCTTCCACATAATATTGAGATTCTGAGGTTCACTTAAATATGACAGTCTATTTGAATCTGACGTTGAATACATTTAATCACCCTCCTTATAAGTCCTTCACTCCCTGGGGCACACAGCTCATTTTCTTTCTTTTCTAAAGCTTCTTTTCTTAGAGAATTAATAAATGCTGAAATACTGCCACCGATGAAATGACTGTTCACTTTCATTAGAAGACTCTTTCCCTGCATAGATTAAGCAGGAATTGTCAGCCCAAATAAATTGACCCCTTATGCTATGCAGCATCTACTAAGTCATCTAAGTATGTGAAGATGTCAATTGTTCTATTGATTAGACCCAAGAATAAATCAAAGGGCGGGCAGGTATCCAAGAAGGACCAACTTCTCTGTGATCAGATTTGGATTTATATTGTATCTGGGGAAGGTATTAATCCCAGAAATGTCCAGCCAGCCAATTCACACTAATTCCTCTGCACCAATGGCTTTTGGTTGTGTTTCAGTATTCCTGATGTTCCTTAGAAACAGATCAATGGTCTCTTCTGACAGAGAATAGAAAGTGGTAGAAGTTAGTAGTGGCGGGCAGTTTGAGTATTTTGTGGATGCTTTAAGGTGAATGTTTAACTTCTGCACTGCACCCGGGAGGCCTTGCAACATCCTACAAATGTTCTTAACAATTTTTAGGAACTTTTGGTTTGGTTGCAACGTTTCTTAGCCACCCATCTGATTTGTAATAATTCCTTAAAGATAGAAAATTTGAATATATCAACCATTTTTTTTGGACGGCTGGTGCCACCACCTGATATTGGTCTTTCACTGAAAAAATGTCAACTTCCCAATGAGTTGTTCCTGATCACATTGTCTCGCATTATTTGGGACCTCCCTGTGTTTTCGCATATGTTTGAAACTTGGTTATGTTTCCTGGGGTAAGGATTCAGTCACAAAACCGAAACAAGTGCAGAGAACAAAGAGGAAGGGCATGGTAGTCATCTATTTTTCAGGAAGTGTGTGTAGGAGCAATTCACATTGGAATGTTTGAGGTTTCTATAGGCCGGTGGTGATGAACCTTCAGCATGCCAGATGTTTTGGACCACAGCTTCCAGAATTCCAAGCTTGTATTGCCAATGATAACGGACTGTGGGAGTTGTGGTCCAAAACATCTGGAGTGCCGAAGGTTCACCACCACTGCATACACAAGAGCCACTGGAGGCAACAGAAGCTCAGCCTGAAGTAGTTCTTAAGTATCTGTTGTTCCTCAGCATAGTGTTCTTAAGCATCAGATGAAATCCCATGGCATGCAAGCCAGCACTGTTTTTACTGAGATGACATCTCTCATCTAGATGGATGAAGCCAGTCCAGTCAAGTTCTGCAGTAGGCCTTGTAACACTGTGGTTGACTCATTCACAGATTCAAGAAGCGTCCAGCTTTCTAATTAATTGGAAACCTAGTTTTTGGGGACTGTGTCATAAGTGATGAACTAACATTAATGACCTGACATAGTACATGCAGTAGTACATGCTCAACTCAGAATAGTCTTATACAGTTTTTATTTTGGCCAGCTTAGTGGTGAAGCAAGCAGGAATGCGCCACAGATGGAGCATGTAGGGCCAAAGGTTCAGCTCTTATCCAGATATGCCGTAAAACTTTATTCACAGTGTCTTCATTCATAGCACAGTACCTTGCTTTTCTTAGATCTCAGTTCCTTTCCTTCATGTGTTTATTAGCTGCCAACTAAAACCCCTACAACTTGCAGCTTTTTTCCTCTTTAGCTACATCATTTGGTGTGGAAATCAGACAGAATATGTGAAAATCAGTGGTTACAGTTATCTGAGACCACGATTACTACCAGGCCTTCTTGTGGTTAACTGTTTCCACAGTGTATTAGATATTCTTTTGACTTAGAGTGGGAAATAATTTCTGAACTAATTTGGCTTACTGTCAGCCTGCAAAGTCTTTCTAGCCTGCTTCTAAATATCTCCAATATAGACATGGGCGTTTTGTTTCGGAAGAGATTGAGTTCTGAAAGAAAACACGGCAGCACAGTTGGATTTGGAACCGGGATGCACCCTCCAGAACAAAATCAACCACTGACTTACCTTTGTTAGGGTCACGCGGGGTGAATCTCCAACGAGGAAGCAGCCTCTGATGCGTCATCTTTCCTTTTCCCTGGTTCTGGCCAATCAGACAGGGAGGCAGGATGGTGCGTGTTCTTGCACAGCTCCTGATTGCCCAGCACCAGGGAGAAGGAAAGATGATAGGTCGGAGGCTGCTTCCTCATTGGAGTTTTGCCCCGCACGACCCAAAGGAAGGTAAGTCAGTGGTTGATTTCGTTCCGGAGGGTGGGTCCCGGTTCTGAACGTGTTTTGTTTTGGAACCAGACCCCTTCTGAAATGAAACACCCATGTCTACTCCAATATGTAGCTTGTTCTTGAAGGCTGAGAAACATCTCAACTCTACTTCAAACCAAACATGACTTAAAACAAATTTGCAATTTAAAAAATGCCACTATCCCAAAACCAATCTATCCAGAAGAGAAACTCAACTATAGAAAGGACCGTACAGTAGTTAAGATAAACCTAAATGTTCCACATTCATATGTAAGTTTTATAGTCTTATTAGCCAAACACTGCTTTGTTAAATAATTCATTTATATGTGTTGGCCACTTATTTTAAAAACATGTTTATTTTTACTTATCTTCAGTTCACTTAAGCTTTGTACACTTGCATAAATTACTACCTTTTCTCTACTCAAAGCAATGTCAGGTAACATAAGGTGCTCTAGCATTTAGACAAACAAGTGATTATTGAACCTCAGCCATCTGAGATTTTCGAGCAGTCTTTGAATTTCCATTCCCAGTGTGTCAGGTTCAGTGACAGCAAGCAAAAATATCCCCACTTTGTCATACATCTTATGGGGACTAGTGACTCTTATGGCAATCCACCCACATCTTATAGCATTTGAGTACTTAAATATATATCTTTCTCCATTTGTCAAGATCCTTTAGAACTAGAACCCCCCCAAAAAAAGACTTTTCCTGCTTTGTATAATATCAAGAAATACTTGAGCTACAACCTAAAACAGCTTCTACAGCATGACACTCTAAACTAGTTTTTTTCTTGTTAAACCAACAAAAGCAACATAGGTAATCAGAACTGCAAATCCTGTCCACCACAAATTATAAGTGATGGGCATCTCTTCTGATGAGAAAAATCCTTATTTGCATGCCAAAATGTAGGATGCAATTGAACTTTTGACTAGCAAAATGGCTGAAGGCCATTTGAGTCAGCATGGGCCAGATCTTTCTCTTGTAGCCTAGAGTAATTGCTGACATGTGACACACACTGACTTGGATCTCTTTATTGGAAGAGGATGGAAAAGCAAGTGAATGAATGTAGAAGAGGAGGAAAATTACTTGGGAATAACTTCACACTGTCCTCGGTTGGTGTGGGCGTTATGACTGTATCCACAATGTAGGGCGGGAGGGGGTTTGGTCCAGGCATACTGCAACTCAGTTCCTCTGTCACCCTATCCTTGCTGCACCCTCTTTGCTGTTCTCTCGCATATATTTGAAAACCAAGGAGTTCTGTTGGCAGATCTGTGAGAACAGGCTGGCGAAAGAGAAGTGAGCAAAAGATAACTTCTGCTGGCAGAATTCATTTCTTCCCATTCTTGATTCCTGACAGCCGCCGGAGCTTTGGGATAGAATTATAATACAGTAATACCTTGGATAACGAATGCCCCTGATAATGAATTTTTTGGATAACGAATAGCAATTTCCAGGTATAGGGCTGCCTCGGATAACGAATTTTCCCTATGGGCTGCTTCAGATTATGAATCACAATAGCTATAGGTCTGCCTCGGATAACAAACTTTCCCTATGGACTGCCTCGGATAACGAATTTCCATCATGCATTGGTAAAAAAAGAGTTATCCTGGGGGCATTGCATCTGTACCTTTAAAGTGCACTTTATAAAGAGTTTTGAGCAAAAACCAAGTGTCTGTGTCATTTTCCTAAGCTGTGGAATGGATTAATTAGTTTCCCATTCATTCCTATGGGAAACTGTGTTTCAGATAACAATTTTTTTCGGATAACAAATTGCCTTGGAGAACGAATTAAATTCGTTATCCAAGGTACCACTGTAGTCCTCTCATGTGACTCAAGTTGCCTTGAATCCCTTTAGACATGATAAAAGTATAATTAATGGATAAACGCTGGGAGATGTTGCCATTCGTATCAATGAGATTTAAAGCTCGTTTCAATAATATTGTAGAGTGGTACCTTGTATAAATGAATTAATTCATTCCAAATGAAATTCTGTTCAGCAAATTTTCCTTTGTACAAATGTCCCATAGGAATGCGTTGAAAACAGATTAATCCCTAGTCACGACCATTTTTCTATTGTATGGATTCACCCCGTAGGCAATTCTGATAAGCGATTTCCCCCTATCTCCGGAATTTTTTTCTTCTTTAAGTGGATTTTCTGTTAAACAAACTGCCTGTTATACAAGGGTGCACTGTACTTGACTTGCTGATCGCACTGAGTCTGATCCAAGCATGACCGAGACACAATCTGATCCAATATGTACATAAATGCCTATTGCCTGAATTGGCAGTAACATACATTAATAGAGATGGGCACGACTCAAAAATGGCGTTTCATTTGTTGTTTGTCGTTTAGGGGGTCTGTTTCGGTTCGTTTTCGTTTTTTGTGAATTTTTTGCAAAAAAATTGTTTTCGTTTCGTTACGTAACGAAACAAAAAACGAAAACGAAAATGAAAAATTGCTGTTTCGTTAGCATTCATTACAGTTCAATGTATTTTCCGCAACGAAAACGAAACGCACGACAAAATTTCTGTTGTTTCGTTTCGTTTCGTTTCATTTTGGAGACAAAATTCATTTTTCGTTTCGTTACGTAATGAAACGAAAAAACGAAAACAAAAACAAAAATTGCTCATTTCGTGCCCATCTCTATACATTAATGTATATTAATGGCATGTTTTCAATTTAACCTCCATAGTAGAAGTGGCTATATTGGCCTCTCTACCTAAACATTAATTTAAGGATCATTGATGTAAAGGGTAAGTATCATTGTTGTAAAAGTTAGCCGTGTGGTCCAAACAAAATGAAATACAAATGCAAAAATAGGTGAAATCTTTATAGACCACTAAGAAAAATCATACAGTAAATGTGCTTTTCTGGATTAAACACCGCTTCTTTAGGCTTGTTCCAGTATATAGAATCTAAAGTCTAAACCTTGAAGTCCAAGCATACATTTATTTATTTATTTTGAATACATTACCCTACCCTTCTCTTTGGAAAAGAACCCTAGGCGGCTTACAATACTGAAGGACAGTACACAACCCAGAACATTTAAGACATATTCAAGATTAAGAACAGTGAATTTGAAAAGGCATCTTACAACATCAAAGGTAAAAAGTAAAGGTCCCCCACCTGTGTTCTAGTCGTGTCTGACTGTAGGGGCAGTGCTCATCTCCCATTTCCAAGTCCAAGAGCCAGTGTTGTGCAAGTCCCTAGTCATGTGGCTGTCATGGCTGAACACATTTCTGTGCATGGAACACTGTTTACCTTCCCTCTTTTTACGGAGGTTCCTATTTATCTACTTGCATTTACATGCTTTCGAACTATTAGGTTGGCAGGAGCTGGGGTTAACAACGGGAGCTCACTCTGTTGCGTGGCACCCGGGATTCGGACTGCTGAGCTGCCGACTTTGCAGACGACAGTTTTCAGTGTTCTAACCCACTGAGCCACCATGCCACTTACAACACTGAAGGCAGTGTTAAAGCAAAAACCAGAACCCAAACAATTAAAGGACCTTCCTGTTCAGCCAGTGTTTTAATTAAATGGCAGTCTTTTTAGATGGGCTCATAAGCAGCAGGATTTTATTATTTGTATATCAAATTTTTAAACTGATATTTTGATGGTTTTTAACAGGGTCAGGGAAGCCATTGAAAACCCCCCTCTCAACAGAGGTGGGAGGCTCAGGCAAAGTCCATCTGCCTGCTTATCAGGCAGTGATTTCAACAATCCCCAGACAAATTCAAAAGTACTTCACACCTCCACCAGTAAGGCCATGGCTAATGACTCATACTTTATGGGTGCTGGGAAGGTTGTAAAGGTGGGACTTTCACACACCCTAGGCCATTGTTCACCTAAGGAGACTATTCAGGCCATTGTCCATCTAATGCGCCTATTTCAGACCAGAGTGACATGAGGTCAAAGTGATCTATAAAATGGAGGACTTGCAATTGGTTTTCCTCAGACTGATGAAGCTGTTTGGATGAAGAGCGAAATGTTTCAGTCTCTCAAGAAAAAAAGTCCAGCTGCCATGACTCGACTTCCAGATTTTAACCACATTGCTTTACAGTTTATTATATGCTGCTCAGAGATCATTTGGTAGTGGGGCAACTAAACATTCTGTAAATGAAAGAAAAGGAAAGGAAACAAATTTCATTATGAGAAATGGAAACTAACTTGGAAAACACAGATATTATGAATTCAGTCCAAGCAAAAACACATGACAGTCCATATAAAAGTCTTATAATGGATAGTCTCAGTAATTCAGGAAAATCTTGCTTGAAGAGAAAGGTCTTTGCCTGCTTCCAGAAGGACAGCAAAGATGGGACAGTCCTGGCCTCCAGTGGGAGAGAGTTCCAAAGTACATAACAAGAGAGTTGAGCTCTGCCTCCAGATATTTTTGTTCTTTAGTTACAGTACAAGAATAATATTAATGACCCACAGCAGTGCATTTGCAAGGAATGGAAGGAGGCCTATTTCAAACATTCAGTACCCTTTTTAGCTCTCTCTTTTAGCATTTTCTCATTAATTGCTTTTAATTTAATGGCTTTTCTTGCAGAAAATTAAATGTTTTTTTCCCCACTGAGAAAAATAATGTGATGCACACTGGACCGTTTTGTGGTCTGTGGTACCTCCTGGAGAATGAATCAGAGACATTTAAGAAATGAGACAAGCAATATCAGCACAAATAAATAGATGGCAGTAGCAAAGTCACTGGTGCTTTTGAATGTCCCGTTCAGCAAAAGATTTATCTGCATCACCCTTGTAAAGTCAAATCTTGGCCCGTTGCAGCTTGCCAACGACCGAAATGCTTTCAGAGTCCATTAAATATTGAAAAGTTCATTCCGCACAATCACAGTAGAGTAGTCTCTATATCAATAGCTAGGGTGGCTCACTGAGGCTGAATTGTTTTTGGAAGGATCAAGTTCTGTCAGATACGTCTCTTTCCGAAGAGTTTAAAATCCTTTGCAGGCTCATATTTCATGGAGTTTTTTTTAGCAGCATTTTTAAAAAATGAAAAGCCAACGGAACACATGCTGAGCTGTAGTGTCATCTTGCAATTGTGTTAAACCACAAGAAGACGAGAAGTTGTTACGGCATCTGTTTTGCCGCGTTCTAGGCAGCAGCGAGCAGATGTTTAAGCACAGCCTTTGGAATCTCATCGGGTTTTCACTGCGTATTGAATGAAGCGTTCCTTTTTGAGATGACACATCAACATTCAGGCAAATCAGGTGGTATTCATTGCTGGAAATAGCAACAGGGGATGATTTAATTGTCATAAATGTCAGCAGTTGTTGCCTTTCCATCAAGCGACTGTGAGAAACAATTTGCTTTTGAATTTCTTTTGCTCAGATTCCCAGGCGCATGATTTATTTTGAATGGATATACATTGCTGGGTGAGATGGTGCATCTTCTAGATCCTGACATTGTCTTAGTAACTGCATCTGAAGTTCTGACTGATAATTGGGCTTTGTGGGCAAATCGTGGTGTATATGTGGGTGTTCTCTATGAGCTAAGTTTCTGCCAGTCCAGTCCATGCTATTAAAAAAATCTGACGCATGACTGTCTCCTCTTCTGATTTGTTTCCTCTGATGGTCTGGGGTGCTGAAAATATCTACGTCTCTCACTGTAATCATTAGAGGGAGGCCATCTCATTTTGTTTGAAACTGCTTGCCATTTTTCTGTACAAAAGTCTGAAATGAAATAATTTGTTTGATTGTAGAGATCTTTTCTCTGTGAAAAGATTGGACAGCCATCTGTCTGGATGATATGAGGTCTCTGGCCTTGGGCAGGGGTTTGGACTAGCAAATCTCCAACCCTACAATGATTCTAAGATTATGTCTTCATTACCCCAATTAAAATTCCTGGTACATGAGATTGTGTGTGTGTGTGGGGGTGGGGGGGTGGGTTAATTCATGTTGCAGGGGAAAATAGGTTCCATATCATGATTGTGTTAATTTGAAGACGGCCCGGCAATTGCAACTGGTTCAGAATCGTGCAGCCCGGCTGGTGAGTGGTGGGGCTGCAAGGGATCATATCACTCTGATTCTACGCAACCTGCACTGGTTACCAGTAGAGATGGGCACGAATAAAAAAAATGGTGTTTCGTTTGTCGTTTGTCGTTTAGGGGGGGTCCGTTTCGTTTCGTTTCCGTTTTTCGCAAATTTTTGCAAAAAATTCGTTTTCATTTTCGTTCATTTGTTACCACTTCGTTACCATTTATTTCAATTTTTTGTGATTTTTTTTAGCATTTAAAGCAGATCACATGTATTGCAGTAACGAAAACGAAACGCATGACAAAATTTTCGGTGTTTCTGTTTGTTTCGTTTCATTTTAGAGACAAAATTTGTTTGTCATTTCATTGTGTAAAGAAACGAAAAAACAGAAACGGAAACGAAAAATTGTTCATTTCGTGGCCATCTCTAGTTACCAGTTGTTGCCTGAGCCCAATTCAAAGTGCTTGTATTGGCATATAAAGCCCTAAATGGCTTAGGACCTATATACCTGAAGGACCGTCTCCTTCCATATGAACCTGCCCGGCAATTAAGATTTAGCCAGGGGGCCCTCTTAAAAGAGCCATCCCTCAAGGAGGTGAGAAGGATGGCTTGTAGGTCTATGGCCTTCTCGGCAGCTGCCCCCAGGTTGTGGAATGCCCTCCCAAGTGAGATCTGCCTGGCGCCAACACTGTTGACATTTCGGCACCAGGTAAAAACTTCCTGTTTCTGAAGTTTTTTAATTGACATAACATAGATTGTGGGTCCTGGTGGCAATTTTAGTGTTTTGTGCTTAAATGCTTTTATTGTTTTAATTGTCCATTGCTTTTTTTAACGTTTTAACTGTTTTAACTGTTCATTTTAATTGTAAGCCACCCAGAGACCTTTGGGTGGTGGGCGGCATATAAGTTGAATGAATGAATGAATGAATGAATGAAGGAATAGTCTTCCAAGTATTTCCTGAGTAGAACAGTGTTTCTGGGTATATGGCTTTTGTCATTCATTAGAGGCTGTTCATTTTCTTTTACTGCATGTCTTGATGATTAAGGGCTGTTCAAGCATCTAGAGAATCGCAGAGCTGTGATTGTCTCTCATGCTGCTGCATGCTGCCTTTTTAAATTAAGCACCAGTGTTCTCAGGAGCATGAACAGCAGGCAGAAGTAAAGTCTAAAATGAGTTAAATCAATTGTACTTAATAAATGTGAGCAAATTTGACTTTGAGAGTGAGGAATACTTGATAAGTTCAAACTAGCATTGAAAACATTCAAATCATGTATATGTAATGTCATAAACGATGTATAAGTGCTTCTGTTTGAAGAGGAGATTTGTTGTGGAGAAATACAAACATACACAAACTGTTTCGGAGAGATACAGCCCTATTGCTTTACATCAGCGGTTCTCAACCTGGACTGCAACTCCCAGAAACCTCTTCTAGCACAGCAAATGGTGGAGGCTTCTGGGAGTTGCAGTCCAGGAACATCTGGGGACCCACAGGTTGAGAACCATTGCTTTAGATCGTTGGCCTCCACTGAATCGATGGGGGTTTGGTGAGTCAACTCTGTACGTTCTGCTGATCCATTGATCCTACTCTGGTTCTGTCTAACTAAACTGAGCAACAGGATTTTGGCCGTTATTTAATTAAGCAACACATAATTTTGCTATTTAAGAGTATTTAAAATGTTTGAAATAAATAATTCCAAATGTGTTTTAGTTACTCTGGGTGAGCCGTTTCTCCTGCTGGTTTTGCTCCCTCTGGAGAATGGCCCCCAAGCTGCTTGGCCAGTGTGAACAATTGTGTTTAACCTTGCCAAATCTTCTCATCTTGGTTGCACAGTAGATGCCCTGTGAAGAACAGCTGGTCTCCCTCTCATTTCAGTATCTGGCAAATATGGAGTAGGAACTGGCAAAGCATTCCAGTATTCCTGCCCAGAAAACTCCATGGACGTGAGGTCACGAAGAGTCGGTCACGACTGTAACAACGCAACACACACACACACACACACACACACACACACACACACACACACACACACACACACCTGGCAAATAAAGTATGTCAAGTGGTGACAGTGAGTGCCTAACACAGTAATAGAATCCTCTCTCCCCCCCCTCCAGAATGTGGAGCAGACATGTAGGTGAAATCCTCAGGTACTTTGATGAATTCGTTGTTGCTGTTGCTGTTGTTGTTGCTGCTGCTGTTGTTGTTGTATTTATTACTAGGTTTGTAAAACAGTGTCACATAAAATGCCTTCATATCCCTAAGAAAAAGACTGGGTCAGGTTACTGTAAGGTTAAAGAATTACATAGCAGTATTACCAATTTTTTTGCAGCTAGGATAGAATTAAGAGATTAAAAGCTCTACACTAAGCTCAAATATCTTCACTTATGAGCTATACAGCCATAGAACACAAAACAACCATCATATTATGGGTTTCTCCCCTGCTCTGGTGATCCCTTAGCCATCTGTCAGATGTGTAACAAATCTTGTGGAAATGGAAGTACACGTTTCTGGATATATTTGTACATTTTTCTTTGGTCTTGTGATGTTCCCGTAACAGTTTGATTGAGAAGGCCTTGACCTCCCTCTTCCCTCCCCTCAAGCATGTGAGCATTTTTGCCCCCCTAGGTGAGATTGAACGCCATGCTATTAACAAAAGTGGCTGTCGTCTGCAAAATTTTCTACCAGATAATACATACACATTAGTTTTTAAAGATAACACATGAGTTCTGATGACTTAGCAAAACATTTCATGAATTATGCACAGCACAAATAAATGACGGCCGAAATACATTTTGTAGCTTCTGCAGTATTTTACTTTTATTGTCATCAGGTAGAGGCGACCAAACAGCTTCAGACTTAGGGATCACTGGGAAGGAACAGAGATGTTAAAAAAAGTATCTCCTTATGTATCATGTCAGCACTTCCACCAAGCTTTGTGTTCAGGAAGAAACCTCCCAGCCAGCACTGGGGCAGGAGCAAGAAACGTAGTTAGGGCTAGGCCTCGCTAAACTTCAGAACTGTCCAGCTGAGGCCTTTCTCCTTGGCGAGACAGATTGAGGTACAGTGGTACCCCGAGCTGCGATTGACTCTAATTGTGAAAATTTCGAATTATGAAGGCACTCAAAAACTGAAAGGAGGAAGGGGCAGGGAGGTGAAGCCACTGGGGGAAAGACACCCCAAGTGCCTGAAAGCAGAAGGCACCTCATTTCACCCAGATGGTTGCCCTCGCCCGCTCGTCCCCTTACTGGTTCGGGGAAGCTCGGAGTGTCTTATCCTCAGTGGCGTCGCCTCCCTGCCCCGTACTCCTGTCAGCTTTTTGGGTGCAGGGAGGAGAAGCCACTGGGAGAACTCCTGCCTGCTTCCCGATGTCCTGGGTTTGCCTCACAAGTAGGCAGAAACACCACAAACAGGAGGAGCTGTGGTTTAAGCCTACCTCCAAGGCAAAATCAGGGCATGAGATAGCAGGCAGAAACCCTCCCAGCATGTGCCACCACAGCAGGGAACAAGCACCGGGGGGGGGGGGCTTGTGGTAAAGGAGCCATCTGGGTGCCTGTCTCAACATTGCAAAGCAGGGGAAGAAACCCCCCCCCCTTTGCTGGGTTGACGGAACCCCCCCCCCCCAATCAACCGGTAGCAGAGATTGCTCCCCAACCCAGCAAACAGGGGAAGCTTCCCCTCTGCTTTGCTGGGTTGAGACAGCCTTCCCATAGGAATGCACTGAAAATCAATTAATCCGTTCCAATTTTTGCCTTTTTCCTGACCTCTGGAATGGATTAATTGGTTTTCAATGCCTTCCTATGGGAAACTGTGTTTCGAACTACAAAAATTTCGAGATAAGAAAATCCAGTTGGAATGGATTAATTTCGTAATTCGAGGCAGCACTCTATCTGTGAGGAAGATCTCTATTTGGTAGAACTCCCAGAATGGTACGCTATGGCATTTGTATTCTAAGAAATAATAATAGTAATAAATCCCAGCCCTCCTTGTTAGTACATTACTAAGCCCACAGCGGTATGTACTATAAAGCTATTCTGGACCACCTGCTGTGCTAGCAAATGGCTTTTTAAAAAAGCAGCATATTTTTCCTTAATGGTGAGATGGAATCGTCATCTTATAACAACCCATCAGATATATAGATTTGTCATGACATCTATTGGTACTAACCAGCCACCTAATCTCCATTGTGTTTTCCTACTTTACATAATGTGTTCTGACATCAGCCTTTGGGTTCTATCCATTTTACAACCATGTTAAAGTCTAGGTGGGGAATGTTTGACTTCCCATTTGTTGGGATAAACCTCCAGTCCCCCTTGGCCATCAGTAACCCATGATGAGCAATAAGAATCGCAATCCAGAAACATCTGGAGGGCCACATGTTTCCCATTCCCTGTTGTAGATTGCAGAATACTTTTACAACACCCAACTGGTATATTTCGGGGGGGGAAGCATATGGCGAGAAACAATTCATATAGAAAAAGCAAATTCCAGGTAGGGTTGTGTGTCTGATGATTCACCAATGCTGTTAACTACTAAAATAGAGACAATTGCTATCTTTAGGTTCTAGATCAGTGATGGCGAACCTTTTAGAGACCGAGTGCCCAAACTGCAATTCAAAACCCACTAATTTTTTTTTGCAAAGTGCCAATACAGTAATTGAACCTGTATACAGGTGGCTATGAAGGGGCGATGTCAAGTGCCCACAGAAAGGGCTCCGAGTGACACCTTTGTCACCCATGCCATAGGTTCGCCATCACTGTTCTAGATTGATGACAACCTGGCAGTTTTTCTTCCTGGTTGGCTAAGATAATTTTTTTCATCTTTCACTTCTGTGCTGACTCCTTCCTGTGGGCCGCTTCTACTAGCGTGGCTTGAAGTCTAGAATGATAGGAGAATTGACAGTTAACTTAATATTACTATATTGCCACTTTTTCATGGAAGTTTATCTTCCACCCGGACCCTAAACTCCCACTCTCTCACCCCTCTCTTCCACCCCCTTGAGGAATTTACCTTAAAACTACACTTAACATTTCTACAGACCCTGGCCACAGAGCCATTAGCAATACTTAACATATCTATGACCCCCAGCCATATCTTCATTCCCACCATTTGTGTAACTAATTGTCTGTCCTTCCTCCACAGATCCATTAACAATGCTTAAAATATCTACGACCCCTGGCCAAAACCTCCCACTACTTCTACAACTAATCATCTCTCCCTTCACTTCACCTTCCTCTGTCCACCAATGAACACCTGGTATGAAATGTGGTATATCTCATCAAATATTATATTACACACCTCATTCTGCTGCCATATGTCTGAAGAAGTGGGTGTGTCCATGAAATGTTACATTAAAATATGAAAGTTAGTCTTTAAGGTACCACATGTTTTGTGTCTTTTGTTTTGTTTTGTTTTTCTTTGATTTTTGCCTGCAGTTCTTGAAAGGACTAACATGGCTATCGTATCTGAAACTTGACAGTTAATACAGTATCCTGCAGAGGCTTGTTTTACTGTGACTGTGAATTCTATACTGCAAATGTGCTATAATACATTATAAAATTTTAGGTTCCTTCTGCTCCTGTTGTGAGACCGCCTTGGGTCCTTTTCCAAGGGGAAATGCAGGGGAAAATATTCTAAAATAAATAAATAAAATAAATAAATGATCCAACATCCTTCATTTGGGCGGAAAATCGGTGGACTTTCTATATGTTAATGAATTTACTGCACAGTTGCTTAGCAGTGGTAGATAGCTGAGAAAAAGAAAATTTGTGAGGGTTTTAGCTAGACCTTAGTATTTTTTTTGGCTGGCATATTAATTGAAGTAAACTAACATTTATTCAGCTAAGTTGGACATTGGCATGAATCAAAAATGGTGGCCCATTGTGATTTGTAATTCATCTTGGTTAACAAACCACAAATAACAAATTTATGAATTTTGTCTGATGAATCAATGTTTTCACTTTAATACCCTATAACAGTGATGGCAAACCTTTTAGAGACTGAGTGCCCAAACTGCGATTCAAAACTCACTAATTTTTCACAAAGTGCCAATACAGCAATTTAACCTGAATGCAGGTGGCTATGAAGGGGCGATGTTGGGTGCCCACAGAAAGGTCTCCAAGTGCCACCGTTGGCACCCGTGCCATAGGTTTGTCAACACTGCCCTATAAAATGCCCCCCAAAGCACCTAGAGAAACCAAAACTGCAGGTGAAGAGTTAATATGACTTCTATCATGACATGATCCAAATGTGGTCTCCCTGCATCCTATTACATTGTTGTGAAGTCTTGGTTTCGGTTGATTCTTCCCATGCACTGGAGAGTCTCTGACACTGCACCTGACACGACTGATATATCTCTTCTGTGAGGAGTTCCTGACTATGGAGAGGGAAAGAAGTATGATTGGATTTAATTTATTGTTTGTCTATATTTTGTATAAGTGTGGTGCAATGGGGAGAGTGATGGGTGAAGACCCAGTAGTTCTGAGGTTTGAATTGAAACTCATGGGGTGGTGGTGGAGCTGGTTAAAACTCCTCTCTCTCTCTCTCTCTCTCTCTCTCTCTCTCTCTCTCTCTCTCTCCTCTAACCTATCTATCTCCCTACTCCCCTGACACACACACACACACACACACACACACACACACACACACACACACACACACACACATACACATACACAGACAGAGACAGAGACAGAGACACAGAGAGACAGATAGACAGACAGAGATAGACAGAGAGAGAGATAATTCAATATGAATAGAAAATCAATGCAGGTATCATGTTATCATTATAAAAACACATGTTCCTTATCAAACCAAATCATAATCAAATACTTCTAATAAGGGGAACAGGTATTTTACATTATTAAGTCATAGTGTTAAAAGTTTTCCCATTTACCTAGCTTTTGACGCAACCTTACATATACCAGAGTTCAAGAAAATAATATTAGATAAGCTTGTTATGAACAATGCTTGCTTCTTATTGTTTTAAATTAAACATCAGAAAGCTTATTCATGGATGTGCATTTGGCTTTAAATCAGGCAGTTTTTTAGTTAGAGAGTTTGTGTGCTAAGTTGGAATCTGTACAAATTATGGTTAATTAGAATCAAAGTGAAGTCTGAAGTAGGTCACATGTCTTATCAAATAAAACATACTGAGACAATATTTTATTTGCTTGGCTGGATTTGAAAATTTCAGCTGCTGCTTTTCAAAGACAGCTCTCATCTGTCTTCAGACTGCGTTCTTGTGAATTAGTGAGTCTGTTTTCTGGTGACAGCAACCTTTCTAATTTTCAGCAAAAATAACGATTTGTATTGTGAAGCACCTGAGCATTCTAAAATGAACAGACTGTGTATTCTTTGATATATATTCCAGGCTTTCATGCTTTGCAAGGACACACATTTAAAAAATGTTTGTGATTATGAGCATTGTTGAACTTCTACCAAGGGAACTGATTTTTTAATGAGTGTGGAAGATGGAGTTATAGGCTACTGTGGTTTGTCCTATTGCATGTGTAGCAGAATAGGCCACAGCTTGGAAGTCAACTATTGTCTAGCCCTGTGGTGGTGAACCTTCATCACTCCAGATGTTTTAGACCACAACTCCCACTGTCCTTTGTCACTGGTAGTACAGGCTTGGAATTCTAGGACTTGTGGTCCAAAACATCTGGAGTTTGGTCCAAAACGTTTGTCACCACTGGTCTAGCCCATAACATGAGACACCATAAGTGTAGTTAGTTTTCTGGCAGTCGAGTAAGGCAGCAGGCTGGATGATGGAAAGCCATCATAATTGTCAACTGTGGCCAATAAGAGGTGATAAAGTGCAGACTGGCAGTTCTGTGGTGCAGCCCAGCACTTCAGGTAGGAGAACCAGGAAAGTTGCTATGTACCTCACCTTGCCTGGACTCGATTGAGAACTTTCACAGCACCCTGCTGATATGGTGCTGGGATGGAAATTGGAAAGCCCAAGCAGGAGGCTAGTGGAGATGGGAGAGACGTGCAGAGCTGTCTGATCATGAAGGCACTGATACAGTCACCCCCGCCGATTGCGGGGGTTAGGGCCCCACCCCACCCGCGATGCATGAAAATCCACAATATGCGGAAGCGGGTGGGGTGGGGCCTGGGGGTGGTGTGTGTGTGTGTGAGATCGTGCGCCTGTCCGAGGCTTCTCAGAGGAGCACGGGGGGTGCAGAATGACCCAATCACCCCTGCCTCCCCCACGGCTCCGAGGCTTCTCGGAGGAGCGGGGGGCGGCGGCGCGGAGCGACCCGATCGCCCCCCCACCCGCAGCTTCAAGGTGCAGGTACTGCGATCCCGCAATGTAGTGGGACCACAGTACATGAACTGCGAAATAGTGGGGGGTGACTGTAGTACTTTCTGATGATACTAGTTATGCTGGAACTTGACTTCTCGATGATCGAGGGCAAAGTTAGGTGCACCCAGATCACAGTTCCTCTGACAGCATCTTGTCCAGGCTCCTGAGTCAAGACCCATGGCCAGGGCATGGACAAGGGAGGCTACTGTTGGCCAAAGTGCTGGGGGGGGGGGTTGCGCTTTGCCTATGTGTCCGGCCAGTGACAGTATGAGTTGTCCATGTGAGGCAACATGTGACAGAGTATATAAATAGGCTCACCTTCCTTTTAGTGTGGCTCTTTCCATTCAGTTCGCCTTCCCACCCTCTCACTCTATGAGGAAAATGAGACGAGCTGGTCGCATAAGGGCTGGATGGCAACTTTTGACCGTCACTCTGATTGGCCGCCATCCCATTCTCTTCAGGCTTACAGGAAATTGCTTAATTCAGTCACAATTGGCGGGCAGTGCAAGTGGTAATGGAAGTTAGGCTACAGTTATTTAGAAATAAGATGCTTAGTCCAGCAGCCCTCATTTATAATCAGGATTGGAGGACTTATTGAAGAATAAATGAGTTGGCCTGATGATAATATTATGTTCCTGAGTGATAGATGAGGGCTGCCCAGACCACTATGCTTTAGGCTGCACGCTGATCAAGGGAGCAGTGTCCTGTTAATAATAATAATAATAATAATAATAATAATAATAATAATAATAATAATAATAATAATAATAATAATAATAATAATAAATAGAACTTAGCCACTTTCAGTTTTCTGGCCTCTTTGCTTTAAGGTTTCAACAGTTAAAGACACTTAATTGAGTTAATAAATTGTGACCCAATTTCAACCCATCAAATGTGTCTCGTCTCTTATTTCCGGATTGGTTGGGCAAGCTGGGAGTCCTTCACACAAACCCTTCCATAAATCCATGTACTTATGTTGCTTTCCTGGTGGAGATGAGGGAGGTGTAAGGTTTCAATGTGTCTCTTTCTGTACAGTGGTCGTTATTACAGATTATGGTTAACTAGATTCGACTCTTCACAAAAACATATGGTTTATGAATGTGGCATGTTGAGTTTCTGTATCCATGGCCCAGTGGTGCTGAATAAACATTATGGCCACAGTGCAGGTAAAAGGATGCCATACATAGCAAAGGGTCTCCTGAATATTGATGGCACTAATACGAGCGGTCAAGATGGTTTGCAGGATGCCCTTGTGTGCTTATTGCTGTTCATAAGGAGGAACCAAGTAAGGGAAAATAGCAGAATCTGACTCTTTTTCTCTCTCTCAACAGTTAATGACTTCTGACCCAAAGACGAAGCAACTGTCAGGGCTCTTTTTCTACATGTTCTCTTGGTATCTGTTGCCTGGAAAATATGATCCTTGTGTAGTTTGGAGAGTGTGGGGCAATACTGCTAGAGGGGGGGGGCAGTAGGACGAGAGGGCAACCTAACCTTTCCATGATTCCAGGCATCTTGTAGCTGCATAAAATTAATGTCTTAAGATTTAGTCCTTTTATCAATAATCTTGGAAATGTCAGAAGGCCTAAAGGAGTAATCTATTTACTATTTATCTATTTATTTAGTCCTGTTTCATTCATTCTTTGTCTTTAGTTTTTTTATCACCTATCTTACTTACTTACTTACTTACTTACTTACTTACTTACTTACTTACTTACTTACTTACTTACTTACTTACTTACTTACTTACTTACTTACAGGTGGGGTCGTACAATTGATATTGATCATATTGAACAAATTTCCTTTCAGATTTTATTTGTGGTATTTAGGCCCGGGCTTGTCAGCTGTGCTGAAAATTGAATTCAAAGGCAAAATTGTCATAGGAAGAAGGAAACAGTTAAAACAGTTATTGAGCAAATGATTTGGGTTCTTGATACTAAAGCAAACAAGGGAACGGAACCGCTGGTTAGACTCAGCTTTTCAGTGAAATATCAGTACGTAAATAGTTCTCTAGCCAACAGAAGGGGCTAGAGGTCACCCTTCAGTTCTGTTGTCTCAGGAAAATTGGTGGTTGGCTTTTTAGAGCTGGTAGAAATGATTAGTTCCTGATTATGTAATAAGGGAGAAGGTTTTGTTCATTGGTTAAGTGAAATTCCTGAAGATGAAAGGTTCCATTGATAAGGGGAAATGGTTTTCTATTGCACTAGCAATGGTGGATGAAATTATGAGCCATTCTTCATTTGGTAGAAGTTAGGGTTAGAGTTTGTCTTAGTAATTCCCTCATGACCCTTGCTGTCCATTTTGGGGGCACAAAATATTTGCAGTATTTTGATAACCCATTTGGAATCTCCCCATAACATTGGAAGGAGATGATACTAAGGTAATTTATATGTTGTGTCAAGACCTCTTTCTCCTGAGCCGACTGTCAGTCAATTTAATTGGGTGACCCTGAGATCTAGGAATAAAAGGCAGCTCATAAAATGAAAAAGAAAAGAAAAGAAAAGAAAAATATGAAGTTAAAGTAGAGCAGCGGAATAGTCTTATGAGCTTATTTTCCACTCTATTATTGGTAATGTTTTTACTAAATTGAATGGTTACTTCCATTTAAGAAACCCATCAGAGTTCTAAAATCAATTTCCTGGGCACCAAGTCACCTCTATGTCAGTGATTCCCAACCGTGGGTAACTCAAATGTTATTGGGCTGCAACTCCCAGAAACCTGGGTTAGGAAAGCTGCTGGCCAAGGCTTCTGGGAATTGTAGTCCCAAGAACACCTGGGTTGCACAAGGCTGAGGCCTCAGTATATGATGCCTTGCAATTGCATTTTTGAAAGCCATAGATTTATCCAGGATGGGAATGATACTACAGTGGACCCTTGTATAGCAAGCAGTTTGTTTAACCGAAATTCCGTTTAAAGGAAAAAAATTCCAGAGATAGGGGGAAATGGCTTAACAGAATTGCCTATGGGGCGAGTCTGCACACAAAAATGGTCACAATTAGGGATTAATCCATTTTCAATGCATTCCTATGGGAAATTTGTACAAAGGAAAATTTAACAGAATTTCATTTGGAACAAATTTATTCCTTTATACAAGGTACCACTGTGTTTATTTTATCTTATTTATTTTAGGGTATTTTTACCCCACCTTTCTCCTTGTAAAGGACCCAAGGTGGCTTACAGTAATGAAGGATAATATTACAGTCCAATGCAATTAAGACATATTCAAGTATTGAGAACAGGGAACTGAGGGACATCCTACAGCATCAAAAGACAAAATTACATTAAAGCTACCAGAGAACGTGAACAGTTAAAAGGAGAGTAAAATTCCATGTAAAGTTATGAGTGAGGGAAACTAACATTGAAAAACAATGCACTATGTCATTGCACTAACATTTAACAAAAATGTTAAATCCAAGATCAACCTTTCTTATTGATAACTTGCAGAGAAATCTGTTGGCTGAACTTTAGCTTATGTGGTTTTTAGTCCTCTCAAAGATGAAAGTACAAATGAAACCAACATTTGAAAATATTTTGATAACACTGACTTGCATTTCTGTGATCCACTGGAAACACGAACACTCAATGATAACAGTTGGGTATAGAATGAAAGGCAAAAGTAGGGTAAGATATGAGACTAGATCTCCTTTAAGAAGATTTGTGCCTCTGTATTTCTTCACGTCTTTTTGCAATTAAAATGAAGCTCCATTTTAAATTCAGAATGCATAATCGTGAACTTAATCACTGTGCAGTTGACAGCGGTATTTTAGCACATGCTGTCATCCTGTGCAAGAAAAGTACACGCTGACATAAATGCCAAAAATTTCACCCCGAAGGTTGAGGGTTTGGCCACTGGAAGGATCTAAAATCAACAGCCACGGTTGTAGCTCATCCTTGACAGAAGGAGGACTTGGTAAGTGTATGCACTTACAGCCAAAGGTTTGCAGTCAAAATCATTTGTTGAGATTGTTTTATTTGAGGAATAGCCAAGTATGGAAACAGTGGAATTAGTAATCTAGTTAGTGTCAGCTTCCCAACAGGTTTCCATGTGTGTAGGAATAGAATGTTAATAGTAGAATGTCAGAAAATCTGTCCGTTTTTCCAATGGCATCATGGTAGCTGAATGCTAAATTACACTACCAGTTTCAGGTGAAGAACAATCTTTATCTCAGGAGTAGTTTGCGGCCGCAAATGCATTCTATATATATTATTGATTTATTTTGAAGATAACACAGTAGACCTCACCCCTGAGCTGGCTCAAATACATCTATTAGCTCAACACACTTCTCAAATATTTTCTTTTCTCTTTGCCACAAGCAAATTAGCCAAAGAAATAAACCAATTTGCACTTAATTTTCACTGCTGCCTATTAAAGCTTGCTTCCCACATGCAATTGTGCACTGCAGTACCTCCCATTCATTTCAGTAAGGGTTATTCCATAGACTATGCTGCAGTCCTTTAGAAAAGTAAATTAATTACGATGTGCAGATCTTTTCCTGCTTTTTACTAGTTGCTTTTTAAAAAAAGCGATTGGGTTGATTTTGTTACATTGCTTGCTGTTTAACTGGATTGCACTTTACACTGTGGATAGAAATTTAAGAATCTGGGTTCAAGTTCACTGGAGCTTTTTTATTCTGTTTGAAACTACTATCCTATAGCTGTTCCCCCTCCTTTTTATGCTGTACCTCCTCTTATCTGATTTTTAAATTATCAAGAAATAATGAAATATCCAGAACAAGTGTTCTGTCATCCCAGGTTGCACATCAATTATAACGCAGTGTCCACATAATGTCCATATAATTTCATCTTAATATTCCGTTCATGCATAGACCATGTTCTCAAGAATCTCAGCTGCCTCCTCTTGTTTTATAATATCCTGGCTTACCACTGAATCTGTGGCTCCAGAAACCTTGGCTTGTCTTTTTACATACATTTTGTCAATTCTAATAAAATTGCTGCCTATATGTGTTATTGGCATCCTTTGTTTTGCTTTTGAAAGAAGGTAGCATTTTGGTCTTTTTTTTTTTTTTGGCTTGGGCATGGTGGCTCAGTGGACTAAGGCTTCGAAAACTGTTGACTGCAAAGTCGGCAGTTCGGCGGTTTGAATCCCGGGTGCCACGCAGTGGAGTGAGCTCCCTCTGTTAATCCCAGCTCCTGCCAACCTAGCAGTTCAAAATCATGTAAGTGCAAGTAGATAAATAGGTACCGCTGTAAAAAGCGGGAAGGTAAAACAGGGTTTCCTTGCAGTCATTGCCGGCCACGTGGCCATGGACTTGCACAACACTGGCTCTTTTGACTTGAATACGGAGATGAGCACCGCTCCTAGAGTCGGACACGACTAGCACGCATGTGCGGCGGGAACCTTTACCTTTTACCTTATGCTCGGAAGATCAGACCCAAAGACATTTATTCGGATGCCTTTTTCATTAATACTCTAGATTCGTGGCCGATAACGTTTGTTGTCACTTAACAGTCAAACAGCGATGAAAATAAAGAATGGTGCCCATTTCAGTGCCCTCTTCATTTAGTGTGCGAATTGGTGTAGAGGGCTCCATCAAGATAGTGATTGCCTTTCAGGCTAACCCCTGCAAAGCCGTAAATAACCTGTGAGGATGATTGATTGCTGTGGTGTCAGAGGATGACACATACCTTTTATTGTGAATAATGCTTTAGGTATTATTCCTTTTCTGTGAGACTGGAGTACTGGAAGGGTGCACCGTTGGTCTGGAACACCCTTGGCGTCACCTGTCTTTAGGTGTTACTTCAGAAATAGTATTAAGGTTTCACCGGGATCGAGAAGATGCACTGCTGTTTAAGCCTCCGTGCGGTACTTGCTGCCTCCTAAAACGTATGGCTCTTTTTTTTTCCTTGTCATTTTTAACAATTAATAGGCACCGTTGCCACTGTACCACCCATGTGTATAGACTTCATAAATTTGTGGTTTCATAAAATAGTCTTGGCATATTTTTTATAATATCTGGCTTTTAGGTAGAGTAAGTTAGACAGGACATTTCCCAGGGGTCACTGGGCCAGTGGAGAAGATGGGAGAAGTTACAGGGTAATAATAGTTGTATGCCATCAAGCCCTTTCTCACTTAATCCAACTTTTTAATAAATAAATTTTCAGGATTTTCTAGGTAGGGGATACTGAAAAAAGTGATTTATGTGTCTGGCTCCAGACACAGAGGTTGGGAGCCATATTCCCCACTCGGCCTAGATTCAGTGATTCAAATGGCCCCTTCCAGCTCTGCAGTTCTAAATGCTGCTGCTGCTACTACTACAGTAGGACCCACAAATCCACTGATTCATTATCCACTGATTCAGTTATCCACGGTTGGCAGGGGAAAAAATTAAATAATTCACAAGCCCCAAATCAAGTTACTGTCACAAACAGCAGCTGTAAAGCAAGCTACTATCATAGAACAGCATCTGTAAAGCAAACTACAGTCACAAACAGCAGCTGTAAAGCAAGCTACTGACAAAAAACAGCAGCCATAAAGCAAGCTACTGTCACAAAACAGAAGTTTTGGCAGTTTTTGGTGTTCTTTCTTATCCATGGTTTTCATTATCCACGGGAAGGCCTGGAACCAATCTCCAGTGGATACCGGGGTCCTACTACTACTACTACTACTACTACTACTACTACTACTACTACTACTACTACTACTACTACTACTACTACACTTAACCTTTCTTCTTCTGGAGGCATCCTTATTCCTACATAAATTTCCAAAAAAACTGAAGGAGCTACGGCCATTTAGAATTTACATAGTATTCTACATCTCTTCATCCCGGTTTCTTTTAAAGGTATTAAACCAAGAATATTGCTCATGGGATTTGACGTATATTTTTGATTTAAAATAAAACACTGGAATTTCCCCTTAAATTAAAATTGGGTTGATAATTTATGCAAGTAAGAATGATCGCCAAGCTACTCAAAAGGAAGTATAAGTATGTACTGTTCAAACGGGTTTATAGATAGATAGATATAGATATAGATATAGATATAGATCTATCTATCTATATATCTACCTAATCTAATCTATCTATCTATCAATATATAGAGATAGACAGACAGATAAATGGATAGATAGACATAGACATAGACATATATAGATATAGATAATATAGATGTATAGATAGATATTTACAAAACCCAGGGAAAATGCCTGCATTTCTTTCCATTCCTTCTGTTGTACAGAGAAGGAGTGAACTGCTTAAAGCCACTTTAGCATAGATCTGAGGCATGTATCAGATTTCAGGGTCTTCAAGGACTTTCGTACTGCTCCCTCTTGTTGATCCTTACACTTGTTTTGTCTCTGACATTTTCTTCCTGTGTAATAAAAAAAATGCTTTTCCTTTTGCTTTTGAGATTGGCATTTATTTACAGCAGCAATCCAAGGTTTGTGTCCACACAGGAATTTTAAAGCAAAAGGAAAATAATATTCTTGGAGGAAGCATGAAGTTAGGAGCACACTGGAGCGAATAACAGGACTGTTCGCATTGGGATGAAAAATGACAAAAACTTGTCAGCATTTCTTTGTCTCTCCCCACTGTCTTCACCTTTCCTTTTTCAAAAGACACATGCCGTATTTTGAGTGCAAGTAAAGCTGGCTCTGTAGTTCAGAGGTTTATGTATCTCCTTTTCCAGCCCGTAGTTGAGAGTTCAGTTCCTCATTGTACCTCTTGCATGATGAACCATCTTGCATGAACTTTGGCACGACAGACAGTCCCAGGATGCCCTGCCTCCAGAAGAATGGAATGGTAAATTACTCCTGTCTGTTCTCTACCTAGAAAATTCTAGAAATGGTCCCCATAAGCTGGAATCAACTTGATGGCACATACATAGCATTTGAAAATATGTAATTGAATTCAAGTGTTTCTTCCATTTACGTTTGCATTGTATGATCTAAGTCATCTATGTTGGTGAGATTCTTGCAGAAAATATACCATTGAGCTTTGTCGTCTTTGCCAAAGTGTGACAGATTTTTGCAGTTGAACAAGGTAGCTTCTCCATTTAAAAAGGATGTTGACACCCTCGAGCAGGTCCAGAGGAGGGCGACCAGGGTGGTTAAAGGTCTGGAACATATGTCTTACGAAGAGCAGTTTAAGGACCTGGGAATGTTTAGTCTTGCAAAAAGAAGGTTGAGACGGGATATGATAGCCATGTTTAAATATGTGAAAGGATGTCATATCAAAGTGGGGCTGGCTGGCTTGTTTTCCATGGCTTCAGAGACTAGGACTCGGAGCAGAGGTTTCAAATCATAGGGAAAGAGATTCCATTTGAACATTAGGAAGAACTTCTTGATGGTTAGAGATGTTCAGCTGTGGAATATGCCTCCACGAAGGGTGGTGGACTCTCCTTTGGAGGTATTTAAGCAGAGGCTGTATGGCCATCTCTTGAGAGTACTTTGATGGGGGTTCCTGCATGGCAGGGGGTTGGGCTGGATGGCTCTTGAGGTCTCTTCCAATTCTATGATTCTTATGTGACCCTACACCTCTTCTATCTTTTACTGTATTATTAGTCCTCTAAAGTAATTCTTACAGAACTGGAACTGAGCATAGTCAGCAGCTGTAATAAGACCAAGTTGTCGAAGAGTTGGAAGTACCGCATTTCCGTCTATAAGACGCCCCATGTACAGGAATACCCCCACTTTCCCCACCCAAAATTACCATTTCGCAGCTACGCCATTCTCACCTCAGCTTACTTCTCTGTATAAGGCCCTCAATTTTTAGTCTAACAATTCTAGACAAAACTCTAGCCTAATGCACGGAAAAATATCGTACTTTGTGTTGCTCACTCATGGTAATGGAGAAGCTACCATTCATTTTGTTGATGAGGGGTGATAATGCACCCAAAATCTGTCATGTTTTGGGGGGGATTTATTTGAAACTTTTCAGGGCCTGAAGAAAATTTTGCTCATGCAGAGAGTTCTGTGACCATTCTAATCTACATTTATTTTTTAGAACAAAACCCTTGCAAGATAAATTATTGATGTAACTTACACTTGCAGTCCTCAAGTGTCTTGCTTACTTTTCTTACACATAATATTTTCATAGCTTTTAAAATGTTTTTATTCTTGGCATCCTGATTTCAAGTTGTGGCAGATTAACAATAGTTAAGTAGATGAATGCCCCATCCCTGTCATGACACCGCCTGTTCCTCTGCTTTGGGTTTTTTAAACCCCAAGTACTTAAGGCAGTATTTAAAAAATATGTATAAATCAGGAAATACAGAAAATCTACATTTATCTGGTCATTGCCATTGTGGAACAACCATAATTTTCATCTCCCACCCTATTTCTGGAAATGTTTGTTTTTGATATCTGTAGTCAACTTAAATACTTTGGTTGATGAAAGATGTTGAGTAACCTACTGTATCCTGTTGTGAGGAAGTATGGGGAGAAGGGTTATTCCATCTGAGTGTCTTTGGGAAATTGGGATGCAAAATGCAAAAATACATGATACCTTTATAGACTAATAAGAAATCATACAATATTCTTACTTTCAGAGATTTTTTTTAAAAAAACCCTTTGGTGTGAAGAACTTAAAAGTCTAAGATGGAAGCTAGCTAGAAGGACACATCTTCCTCTAGGAGCCTGCCTGTGTATAAAGATAATCTGGGGATGGCTTTCTCCCATCACCCTCCCAGTTGCGCTTAGTGGGGACACAAGAGAGGGCTTTCTGTCTTCCTGCTCCCAGACTATGGAATTCCCTCCCACAGGAAGCTTGGCTGGCTCCATCTTTGTGGAGGAGAAATCCATCATAGGTTAGAAACCATGATGAAGATGTGTCATCTCCAGGCTTACAACCAGGGTACTTCAAGGACCAGGTGCAGGGAAGTGGTATCAGGAGACAGATATCTAGTCTCGTGCGCTCCTAGACATATTTGGTGGGGCCACTGTGAGATACAGGAAGCTGGACTAGATGGGCATGGATCCAGCATGGCTCTTCTTATGTTCTTATGACTGACTGACTGACTGATTGACTGACTGACTGACTGACTGACTGAATGAATGAATGAATACATGAATGAATGTTCATGGCAAGGTAGATTTTGCCAGGAAATTTACTTTTAGATGCAATGTCCAAAAGTTTTGGCAAGACAGAATTCCCCAGGCATCTCTCTTGTGATCTTAAGTCAGGAAGGCGTGTGTGGTTGCTGTTTTATGATTACCATTGAGCCAGTTGATTGAGTTTTCCAAATAAAGAAGCAGAAAAATTTGGATCCTGGCTACCATTTATTTCATAGCTGTATGTAAACACCAGCAGAAGTCTGCCATAATTAACCACTTTAGTTCATTACTTTTGTTGTTTTATTGGAGAACTGTCCTGCCATTTCTCCTTGCATAATATTCCTCCAAAGAATACAGCATAATGTTTCTACCCGAATGGAACGTTACCGCGTCTTCGTGCATGAATATTTCATTGATTATGTTGGGGTTGGGTTTGCCTGTCTTTTATTTCTTTAAAAACCATTTGGCTGTTTTAGCTGTACAACATTCGTAATGGTAAACTATGTAAAAAGCTATGATTCCATTTTCCAGCCCTCTTTTATACATATTCACATCTCCCTTTCTTCATCTGCCACCAACAAGAAGAGTGCTTGAATGGCATCCAGCAAGTTTTTCTTCATTGTTTGAATTTAGGAAGCAGAACTAATCTTGACCTACTTTTAAGGCTTCTATAAGTGTCTCGTGAAATGAAAAACCAGGGTGTTCCTTTGGGAATTACCCAGAAATGGCTATTGAGAACAACCAGAATTCTACTGTGATTTATATAATAGCATGCATTGCTACTCTAATAAAATTGATTCATGTCCATTCCAAGTTGTAATTCATTTCTGTCTGTTCTGTAGCTCCATTTTTAATACCAGGATGTAAATACCTGGAGAGCCCGAGAGTCTTCTACTTAAGAACTTCCTGAAATGACTTACTTGAACTGTAGATCATGTAAATGTTGGTTCTCTCTTGAACCCTATACTACGTGTGTTTGGCTCTGTATCATGAGGTTGGCTTTCATTATGTGGCTGTAGTGTATCTTACAGGAGGTCTATGAAAAGTTAGCCATTCATAATGCACTGAAAAATCAAAGCAAAACTTGCAACATATCATACTTGACCCTCACATTAGCTTGCAACATATACATGGCCCTCCCATTCCTGAAATAATGAGACAAGCACAGATGTTGGGTTTAACCTGGCAACTTATATTAAAATTGAACATTTCCACCCAACCAGCAGAGGGGCCTGATCATAGTGTGGAGTCTTGGGGTAGCTCTTAACTCCCTCTCTAACCCACCCTGTCCACAGACAGCTCATACCTGGCCCACGATAAAGGCAAGTCCCTCTCCAGACATTATTTATTTATTTTATTTTATTTTAGAGTATTTTTACCCCACCTTTCTCCTTGGAAAAGGACCCAGGGCAGCTTATAATAATCAGGGATAATATACAGTCCAATGCAATTAATACTTGTTCAAGTATTGAGAATAAGGAACTGAGGGACATCTAATAGAATTAACAGACAACATTACATTAAATCTCCAAGGTTATAAAGGTAAAGGTTCCCCCCGCACATGCATGCTAGTCGTGTCCGACTCTAGGGGCAGTGCTCATCTCCGTATTCAAGCCGGAAGAGCCAGTGCTGTGCAAGTCCATGGCCATGTGTCCGGCATGGCTGCAAGGAAACACTGTTTTACCTTCCCGCTTTTTACAGCAGTACCTATTTATCTACTTGCATTTACATGCTTTTGAACTGCTAGTTTGGCAGGAGCTGGGGTTATCGGCGGGAGCTCGCTCCGCTGCGTGGCACCCGGGATTCGAACCGCCGAGCTGCCAACTTTGCAGTCTACAGTTTCGGTGCCTACAGTCATGACCGACTCTTCATGACTCCATGTCCATGGAGTTTTCTTGGCAGGAATACTGGAGTAGCTTGCCAGATAGATTCATATAAAAGACACATAATGGTAGACCATCATTCTATCTACATTAACTATCCAATCCCCTTGAGTTAGGGATGCCAGTGGCCAGGTCTGACTAAAATGTAGTCCTCCTTATGACAATCACAACTCCAGATCTAAACTGCTGGGATGCTGGGCACAGTAGTACTCTGAAAATGAACTGGAAACTTGCTGACACTAAATTTTTAAGCATCCCATGTGTTATTGGTATGGGAGAGTAAAAGACACACCTGGCGCCCTTTCGAATGCCAATCAGGTAAAGCAGGCCAATATAAAAGCTGATATACCATGATTGGAGTGCCTGGAGTGTTTGTTTGCTGATGGTGTCCCATGCCCTGTACCTATGTATTCCTGTATAGTTCATGGTCTGAGGACACCACCAGAAAAAGGGACTGGGTAAAGCTATACCAGAGTCTACTTGGAAAACTCTGGGACACTGGCCTTGAAACAGAATGAACTTGACAAGACATAAACAAAGGAATGGCATGACCCCAGTCTTTCTAAACATCCAAGGAGTTAATTTCTCATTAAAAAAAATCAAACGGAACCTACGTGTAATTTTCCCGTCTTTCTGCCCAATAAAAAAATTCTTATATTAGCATAAGTATGCTGTATTTATGAATCTGTTGACAGTTTAGGGTTAGGTTATAGAAGCATGTCCAAACTTCAGCCCTCCTGATGTTTTGGACCACAACTCCTAGAATTCCAAGCCTGTATTTCCAATGGCAAATGACTGTGGGAGTTGTGGTCCAAAACATCTGGAGGGCCGAAGTTTGGACATGCCTGGATACAATGTTCCTCATGTAAGGAATATTCTTGTGAATAGCACAAAAAGAACTTGTATCATATTATTTAGTCTTTGTTTTGGTAGAACACTGTTCTCTTATTTTATTTTTTTGAAAGCTTTTATAGCTTTTACAGATATTTATAAAGTTTTGATGAACCAATCACAATGCCAACTGAGGCAGAAAGGTTGTGTGTGTGTGTGTGTGTGTGTGTGTGTGTGAAAGAGAGAGAGAGAGAGAGAACAAACACAGCAGACCTTTTTGTATGTTCAGCTTTTCGAATTTCGGAAAATCTATGACTTTCCTTGTATTAGATACCTACATTTCTATAACAAGCAGCTCCTGGTCTCATACGCTGTTTGCAGTCCACCTCCTCATGGTGCTGGTGTTGATTCATCAATTAATTCTTGAATCTCAAGTTTTATACACTGCAGCAAATTGAGGAAGTGACAAAAAAGGAGTGTTGGAGCGCAGCATAAATATTAACGTCTTTCCAGTGCAGCATCATCCCTTATAGAAGAGCTGAATTTCAAAGGGATCAAGTGACCTTCTCAAGGTTAGGTTGCACTCATTGTGCACATTCAGTTCTCAAGACCCGATTCTAATTAGAGACCAGCTGCAGAGTTAATCAAAAGATAAACAACAGATAAGCACATACACCTGCGTGTTTGTTATATCGCTGGTCTTTTTATGGCCACAGGAAGTAGATTGTCTGCTTGAACCCAGGTTGGAAAGGGTTACAGTTGAATGCCTTTAGCAGCCCGGGAGAAAATGTGAATCACTGAATGAAGAAAGAACAGCAGACTGGTGTAGCAAGCTGCTTTACGGGTCTCCGTTTAGGATTTTTGCCACAAATGTGCACGGATATTCTGGTAATTGCAGAGAGCATTGAGTCTGATGGGTGAAGAACATCTGGTTCTCCTGTACGATTGTGTGTGTGTGTGTGTGAAGCAACTTTTGGTTCCTATCCTTTTTCTTTGGCTTTTTGTGCACTCTCTGCCTCTTGCCAGCTGCTTCTGCAGTGTGTGTTATGTGCGTGCAACATGGAGGGAGGGAGAGGAGGAGACGCGGCTGCTGCTGCTTTTAGCAATATCTGTTCAACAGCTTCCACGGCAGGGGAGATAAGAACTGGAGGCAATCTTGATGAATTCAGAAGGTCAGTACTATCAATAAATCACCCGCAGAAAGATTTTTGAGAGGCATTTTAACCTGCTTTGCATGTGGAGGGCGGGGGAAATCTCCAGCAGATGTGCCAGCTATCTCTAAGGGAGGTGAAAATCCATATCCTGATTTAGCCAGCAATTTTGTAATGGAAACGGAGCATTACAATTCAAGAAATTTCCCCCCATAAATGTAAATACATAGGATTGAAAATTTATTTTTTTAAAGCAAAGTGTTCTGCTTATATATCGCCCCATTGGGATTTATAAGCCTTCTCATTTTGTCAGGCTCCTTTAATTAATTCAACAGTCATATTTCAGAATAATTTGTCCATCACTCTGTATGTGTGTGTGTGTGTGTGTGTGTGAATGATCAGGTTTGTGTAGAATAATACTGAAATATTATTTCTAAATATATAATCAGTTAAAATGAATAAAACATATTTCTTGTGGGTTGAATTCTATGGAATTGTTGCTTATACATGTGTGTGTTTGTCGTGTGTGTGTATGCGTGAGAGAGAGAGAGAGAGAGAGAGAGAGAGAGAGAGAGAGAGAGGATTCTAATGAATTTAGTACTGTAGTTCCTTAGTTGTTTAATTAATATGAAAATATGAAAATGAATAACTACTGTAGCATAGATATATTCAGGGCAATAGTTTCCGTTCACGTTGGCCATTGTAGCTGTACTCTACCACACTTGAAATAAACATCATACTTTTTTTTAGTTCAGTTAAGATGCAGATCCTAAATAGAGTGCAAGGAAACGTTTCCTTGCAGATGACACACAGGGAGGAGTGTCCATTAAACTTACCTGAAAAGGAATAACGATGAATAATATTTATGAGAACTTTAAGCTCAACCCTTTCTTCTTCCTTAGTCATGGTTATTTTGCAAGAACAGGAAGCAAGGAGCTTTATGGTCTCCTGTTACCATTTGCATGCAGATATACAAAGTTTAGATATTCACTTATGTGGGCTCCACCTACCTGATGGATTCAATAGCAGGCTATTGGGAGTCACTCTTGTAGAGATCGGAGAGAGTGGTTTCCCTAGAGACTACCTTGTTTTTTTAAAAAAGAGGGGTAGTAGCTTTGAACAGTCCAGAAACACTGTACAGTGGTACCCGGACTGAAGAGCAGCTCAACTGAAGAGCAGAAAACTGTTGGTGTTTTAACTGCCTCCTTACAAATTTTAGATACGGTCTGCTCAACTTACAAATATTTGTTTTCATTTTTTTATTTTTTAAACTTATTTTTTCCAATTTTTAGATAGGTACCCCGACTTAAGAATAGTTCGACTTAAGGGCATGCATTCGGAACAGATTAAATTCGTAAGTAGAGGCACCACTGTATTTACTTTGTGTTGATTCTTTCAAAGCTTGTCATTTCTGGCTGTTGTTTGAAAAAGGATCAGTGAGAAGGTTGTGATCTCCACCAATGAGTCTGAGCTCTCAAATGACCATTGATACTGCAAAACTCTGGTCTAGTATGAATGAAAATAGAGGACATCCTTGGGGAGGGGGGGAATCAAGCTGGAACTAAAACATCTATATTTACAGCCATAATTGTATGCAGGGTGGTCAATCCCAAAGAGCAACCCTTGTTGTGGAAAGAGCGCCGTGGCTGGGCTCTCCCTGCCCTCTTGCCCGCTGTGTCACCTTGATTCAAGTACATGTCCTCCATTTCTTGATTCCTTTCATTTTTCTGGCCGTCTGCTGCAGAGGCATGGGATGGCGAAAGTCTGCTCCAGCATGTGCCAAGAGTAGGTTTCAGCATTTATTTTGCTCCTAGAAAAGATTGAAGAAGCAGGAGGAGGAGGAGAAGGAGCACAGATCCTTTCAAAAAGTTAGCAAGATCTAATGGCTCTTTAGTGCTGAATTGATTAAGGCATTAATCGGCATTAATCTGTCTTTACACTGATTGCACTAGAGCTGGTGAGAGCTGGTGTTTAGACTTCAGATGCTTCAGATATAAGATGCAGGAAAGTAGTGGTGCATCTGCATATTTATCATATATAGTTTGTAATGAGGATCTTGTCCTTGGTGTGTGTAGGAGTATGTATGTTTACCATGATTATCTCAATAGGTTTAGGTGGGCTCAAGTGTTAGATCTTCCCATTGCCAAATGAATGTTGTTTGCCAGGCATTTCATGGACTGTATTCTCAGTCTTACCAGTTGCTCATGTTTAAAATGCATTGATTTCAATAGATTTTCTTGTTTCTAGGTACTGATTTTCTTGTTTTTTTTATTTTTGAACCACTGTGAGTTTTCATTAAATGAGGCACGGTATACAAAAATTAATGCATTTACCCCAAACCAACATTGGATAACTCTTCTACTCTCCTGCATCTTGCGAGGAGGTTTTCAATGAAACACAGCCTTTGCTTTTTCAATTTCCTCCAAGGTGTGAATGTAGCATCATTACAGTTGTGACTGACTCTTTGTGACCCATGTCCATGGATTGTTCTTGGCAGGAATACTGGAGTGCTTTGCCAGTCCCTATTCCAGGCGCCTAGAGCACCTGGTTTTCCCTGGTGGTCTCCCATCCAAGTACTAATCAGGGTTGACCCTGCTTAGCTTCTGAAATCGGGCCAGATCGGATGTGGTTAGGTTATCTAGGCTGCTCTCTTCGTCCAAGGTAGCAGTGCTCTATTAGAGGCTTTCTAGGTAGGAGGAGGCCTTTTTCATAAAGGGTGAAGTCTGCATATAACCCATCAAACTTGGTGACATTGCATAGACGATTTCCAGAGCATTTAGAAAGGATTTGTATTTGTCACAAGTGTTCACTTCCTTTGTTATCATAACTGGCCATCCAAGTAGCTCATTACCATTTGTATCTTGCCTTTCTTTTACTGGTTTAGGCCCAGAAATTTACAGACTCTTCTCCCCAAAATCTTTGAGTTCCCTCCACATGGTCATCACTTCCAAAACGTTGTGCCCTCCTTTTTGTTCCTTCAGAATTGTTTTTATTTTATTTTTAGGGGTTCTGTTTTCTTATTGGTTTTAGCTTGTTCACCACCCAGCATAAAACATATGCTTTACTGAAATTGAATGAATGAATGAAAATGAATGAAAATGAATGAATGAATGAATGAATGAATGAAGAGGGAATGGATCTGCTCTAAGAAAAGATGTATGCTTCCCACTTTAAGGAACAACAGAAGCAGTGGTCAAAAGAAGGAAAGCAAGTGCTGATCATTGGAAGTGTTTTTCATTGAGATTGGGTCTTTTGAGATTGCTTGCCCCAGCATTAGAGACAGAGGTATAACGCCTCATAAGAAATAAGGATGTTAATCAGAATGTTGAGCCTGCTTACCCGATATCAAAATGTTCTTGACCAAAAAAGAAGCAAACAACCAAGCCCCCCTCACCGCCACTTCTGGTGATTGTTACATGTATATTAATTTAAACAGATGCACCCACAATCTTAAAATGGCAAAGATGGGTCACCTTTTTCAGCTAGAGGACAATTAACTTTGGCCAAGTGGTTCTGAGTTTTAAAAAAGTGTCTTGAAAACTGTTGGTAAATGTCAACTCCTTTTACTGTACTGTGCTTCTGTTTTGCAAACCTAAAGAGAAAGTCTTTTGGTAATTTAGCATGTGTAATGATTTCTGTAACATACAGGGCTTGTGAAACAGTAGGAAGTTGTGCTTGGTTTGGCAGAGTTTATGTATAAAAGGGGCAAGAAGGGGCAGAGCCAGGCAGTTCATGTAAGGGCATGGCGTGGGTGGAGACATGGAGAAGGGGAATGGAATAGGAAAGATTCCAGAGGGAGGTGAGGCTGGGTGGGATGGTGCAGCCCGAAACATAGGTGCGTGGCAGATGGGACAGACTGCATTTAAATGACCGGAGGGCTGGCAGGGGAGGCTGTGCCACAGTTTAGAAGCATTGAAATTATTTCAGGCTTTGTGCTTTCCTGATGAGAACTAATTGGTTGCCACAATTGTTTGAACACATTGATTGCCACTCGACAGAACTTTTATATCCTTTAGGAACAAAGCCGTTGGTCATGCAGCTCTGGTTTCTCTTGCGTCACAAATGTATTTGCATAGAAACAAGCAGGCTAAGGTGGAACACGCTTTGCATATTGAGCTCTGCCTGTACAATGCGATCTGCTTCCGAAGCTCGCCTTGTTTGCTCTACTCAGGCTCAGTTAAGCTGACAAACGAGAGAGAGACAGAACCCACCTTGGCTCCTTCAGAAAAGAGCCTGTCTCTTCTCTGCTGTCTTTCCCGAAGTCTGAATTAGAGATGGGCACGAACTGCCGAACTGGTACTGGTTTGTTTTGTTTGGCGCTTCTGAGGCTCAGCTCCTTCGGCAGGCACTCACTCAGAGGCAGCACCTGGAGGGAACTGGGAAGAGAAGCACTGAAAAAAATAGAGACGGTCACAATATTGTCGTGCAGTGTTTCATTTTTTGTTTTGTGCCCATCTCTGTTTTTCAATGCTTCTCTCCCCCCCCCCCCCCCCGGTTCCCTCCAGGTGCTGCCTCTGAATGAGTGCCTGCCGAAGGAGGTGAGGCTCAGCAGCACCAAACATCTGTTTGGTTGAAAAACAAACCTGTACCAGTTTGGGAGTTCGTGCCCACTTCTAATTCAGACTTAGAGAAAAACAGCAGAGAAGAGTCTCTAGCCTGAATGGTTTACATTATAATAACTATTGGTTCTTCTATTGGTAACTTTTATGTTCCTTGAGCATTTCTTATCGTTCTCCTTCATGCATCAAGTTGTGAGAGCATAGCGCTGAAGAATATTTTATAGGTACAGTGGACCCTTGTATAACAAGCAGTTTGTAAAACATAAAATTTGTACAACATAAAAAATTCTGGAGATAGGGGGAATTTCCTTAACATAATCGCCTATGGGACGAATCTGTACAACATAAAAATGGGATCACTCTGTTTTCAACGCATTCCTATGGGAAATTTGTATAAAGAAAAATTTGCTTAACATAATTTCATTTGGAACGAATTAATTCCTTTATACAAGGTACCACTGTATATTCCTCCCTTGAATGGCATGGGTTTCAACAGAACAGTTTTGGTTATACACATTCCTCCCCCCCCCCACAATAATTAAAAATATTCAGTAAATTTTGTGCCCCTGGCCACCCAGGACCGTATGAGGTCAACACTCATGGGATGTTTGTGCCCCAACATAGCACCTCTAATTCAGCCTCTAAATCAGGGGGTTATAAGGACCTTTAAAGGGTCATTTTACACAGTACTATATATAAAAGATTATCAGTGTTGTGGAAGAGAACCCTAATATATCTCTCTCTCTCTCTCTCTCTCTCTCTCTCTCTCTCTCTCTCTCTCTCTCTCTCTCTCTCTCTCTCTCTCTCTCTCTCTCTCTCTCTGTGTGTGTGTGTGTGTGTGTGTGTGTGTGTGCATAAGAGTTTGTATTGGATTTGAACTACATAGCTGTCTGAGGTCCCTAACCACAGTGTTACTGAAAAGAGAAGTGTAATTGAATACTTTGAATAAATAATGTTGAAACTAATGGGTTTTTGTTTGTCCTGTTCACAAATAGAAGTGGATTAAGCAAGCTTTGGATCATGATATTCTGCACAGCTACTTACCTCACGTTCTATTCCCCTTCAGATTTTATAGTGATCCTTTTGGGTTTGATTATTGATATATCATTTTATTCTTGCTATTATTATGTATACTACCCTGGGGTCCAGCTCTGAAGAGAAGGTGCAGTGTAAAAATATTTATACATATACATTGAATGCTTTGAAAGACACATTGTTACATGGTTAATTGTCATTGTTAGTGAAAGTGCAGTGCTTGGCAGTATTGATCATATACCAGTATTAGGAAATAATGAGAGAAACAGATTCAAACTTTAAAAGTTAATGGAAGTCATGTCTTGAATTCTGATGAAGATATTTTGAGGGGAAAGCATAGGAAGGTTTTTCTACTAATCAAAATAGAATGAAAGGGCTGTAGCCAAAGATGTGGATGGTTGCTTCAAATCAATATGTGAAATTGAAGAGCTCCGGGTGGTTCTGCTTATTTTCTCTTCAAGTTTGTTGGCTCTTCCCCCCCCCCCCCAACACCTCTGAAATCTTTCATGTGCCCTTTTCTTTTCTTGGCCATCTACATATTTCTTAAAATCATTGTTTTCTAGTATAAACACTTCTTTTTATCTGTCCCATGTCTACGTTGTCCTCATGTTGGCATGTTAGAATATAGGTCAGTGTTGGCAAACCTGTGGCACGGGTGCCAGAGGTGGCACTCAGAGACCTTTCTGTGGGCACCCGGCATTGCTCCTTCACAGCCACCTGTATTAAGGTTAAATTGCTATATTGGCACTTTGCGAAAAATTAATGGGTTTTGAATTGCAGTTTGGGCACTTGGTCTCTAAAAGGTTCACCATCACTGATATAGGTTGTTGTAAAAACCGTGTTTGTTTGATCTGATACTTCTGGTTCAAAAGCTGCCTGGAAAAACAGTTTTCAGCTATTTTTAGAGGGCCTTAAAATCTGGATGCAAAATTTGTCATCCCTGGTTCCTTCTCGTTCAGGATGTACGTAACAGATGCTTCCGCTCAGTGTTTTCTCCAAGACCTCTCACCAACGGCCTTCTAGCAAGACTCTTCCTAGCCCTTCATTTATGAAAGATTGCTAGTGACCATGGTGCATTGGGTGTCCTGCTTTCATCCACCAGCTGTCCCACCACATCTAGCCATTCTGACTTATTAGCTGCTGTATTGTTGGATGACAGACAGATTTCCAGACTCTGTTTAGCTTTAGAAATGGGTGGGTATGCAGCATTGGTCGAAATAGGTGAAATGCTACATTTCTGATGCTCCTTGCTATATGTAAGGCTTGCCTACAGCATTCTTCTTTAATACCTATTTCAAATGAGGGTAGCCTGTGCCCAGTTGTTTGTCACAGCCAGAGTAGACCCATTGGATAAATGGGATTTACATCAATGTATAACTCAAGATCTGTTAAATCTCATTTAGCAATGGGCTCTGCTGAGCAGTTGGATTGATGTTTTACTGGCTGTCTTGAAGACTGCTTCCGATACAACTTTTCTTCATTGATGTTGATAATAATTTATGTGCTATCTAAAACAAAAGATAATTTTATTCTTCATGAATAAGAAACAAAGTAATACTGAAAAAAATATAATCCAAATACTGTAAGAAATGGGAAGCAGTGTACCGTAAAGATGTACAGAAGCTCCTGCAGATCATTGGATGCAAAGATTGCTGCCAGGGAGGGAAAGCCAACAAGATGGTATTGAATGGAAGAATTTACAAGCATGGTTTGAGTGAGGACATGAAGCTGATTACTGAAGAAAAAAAGAGATAGAGGAGCAATATACTAAGAGAGCGTGTGAAGTACTAGGCTTAACGAAATATAATCACGAGAGTGGAGAGGAGAAGCTAGGCAACGACAAGTAGTGGGAGGAGTGTATTTTGCATTTGAATATGCATTGGATGGAGCAGGTAGCCACTGTCAGTGAGCAGGTAATAGGAACAGATGATCACAACAAGAGGAGAGAGGAAATTATTTGTTCAGCAAAATTAATTTTTTTTTAAAACCTGGGAAATGAGAGATAGGGAGACTATTGGAAAGATATTAGAATGATCAATGTGTGAAATAATTAAACCAAAATGCAAACTTAGTAGGGAAAATCCAGAAACAATTAGAGAGCTTTGTGAACATAAACACCTGCCGAATGCATGATAATAAGTGAATAATGTGAAGATGACAAGGATGCAGCTGAAAGGATGACATAAGCAAAGCAAAAAGCAGAGTGTTCTGTTTATATACTGCCCCATACCACTACAAGTAGTCTCTGGGTGGTTTACAGTTTTTAATTGCAATATGCAGATTACACATTCCCCCCCCCCAGCAAACTGGGTACTCATTTTACCGACCTCGGAAGGATGGAAGGCTGAGTCAACCATGAGCCTGCTACCTGGGATTGAACCCCAGGTCGTGAGCACAGTTTTAGCTGCAGTACAGGCATTTAACCATTGCAATAGCCAGACAAGCCAATGGTGGGAATATTAACATCATCATCAAAGGTAAATACGGTATACTGTACTCTCCTTTAAAGTGTTCTGCTTATATACCGCCCCATACTGCTTCAAGTAGTCTCTGGGTGGTTTACAGTTTTTAATTGCAGTATGCAAGCTACACATTGCCCCCCTCTCCCAAGTAAGCTGGGTACTCGGAAGGATGGAAGGCTGAGTAAGCCATGAACCTGCTTCCTGGGATTGAACCCCAGGTCATGAGCACAGTTTTAGCTGCAGTACAGGCATTTAACCACTGCGCCATGAGGCTCAGTGAAATATAGTGAAATATAGAAATTCCTTTGACTTCTTTAAATGAAGTCACTAAGGCCTAAATCATAGCAGTTCCAGTTAATCATTGAGATTAACCAAAGTGTTATCTCATCATTCAGCAATCGATCGATGGTTAATCCACTGAGATTAACAGTTTAATTTCATGATAAATAAAAACAAGAAAAAGTGATACAAATATAAAATGAGAATTCCAAGAACCAAGAATCATGGTGAGGGATACTGTGAAGTATAAAGAGAATGTTCTGACAGGAACAAAATTCTGGATTAGCCAGAGACTTAATGAATTTTTAAAAGTACAAAAGTATGAAGAGCTAGAGAAAGATTGAGCCAAAAGGGAACAAAGTGTTTTCTTTTCTTTCTTTCTTTTTTAAAGAAGAGAGGACAGAAATACAAGCTAGAGCAGTATTTATAAGACAATATATCTGATAAAAAATAAAGAGAAGGAAATACGGCAAAGATGAGGGGTTTGTTCAAAATGCTTAATAAAAAGGTAGGAGGAGGATTAGACTGAACTTTTTCTTCTTCTTTTGGGGAGATGGATGGAATCTCTTTTCACATAAAGAATGGAGAGGACCATTATAAAGTCTAATAGGTGAGGGAGTTGTGAAAAACTGAAGAACCAGACTTGGATCAGATATAGAGGAAAAGTTAGAGGTACTGAGGGAAAATTTAATGTTATTTTATTTTATGTTATTTTATTTTAACACATGTCCTCCCCCACCTCCAAGATTTGTTCCATTGCAATTTACTTTGTTTAAGGCTTGGCTGCTCCAAGAGTTTTAGAAGTACCAGTTGCCTTTGAATATTTGGTATGACATTTTAAATAGGACTCAGTTCTGGTCTTTGTTCTTCGTATTCTTTCACCCTTGGAATTAAAATACAGAAATTCCTTTGAAAAACCGATGTCTTGAGATAAGATTTAAAATGTTTCATTTGGAGTTGAAAATTAGTTTTCTTTATAAACTTCTCCACCAAAGCCTTTTCAGCAAGGTATCTGGAGAACTGCATTTTGACTGGGGAGTTTTATGCAATTAGTACAGTGTCCTTGGTCCACTGATCTACTTGTAGTGTTTCCTGCCTCTTTGGTAGGTCCAGTGGCATCTGTTGAATGTTTTCCCGTTTTGAATGGCAGACCCACAGTGCCAGAAACCAGGCTGCTTATAGAATTCACTTTGATTTCCCAGGTTTGCCCTCTGTGATGGATGGCTTCTCAAATGCAAGCTCACTAAGAGATATGGAAGATATAATGTGGCAATTTGGAAAATGACTGGTTTAAATAGCCTAAAGCAGGTATGTCCAAAGTCTGGCACAGGGGCCAAATGTGGCCCATTTTCAAATTTTGAGTGGCCTGCAGCCTCTTCTCCCCACCGGCTCATCCTGTCATGCATCCCCACCAGCTGGTTTCCCCCATACCTGATGGACACATCAGCTTGCAGTTTTATGGTTTGCCTGCCCTTTCTGCCTCCATTTGCCCACCCCCAGCCACCTGCTCAGCCTACCCGCCCCCGGCTTTGTTGTTGCAGCATCCCCCCGCCTCCTTGCATGTCCTAGAGCGGGGGTGGGGGGGTGGGTCAGATTTGACAAGGTGAAAATGTGAGGGGGGCGACCATTCAGCCACATTTGGCCCCTGTGCCAGACTTTGGAAAAGTCTCTAGGACAGGCAATGAAGCAAGCAGGGAGGACACTGCAGCAACGGAGCCGGGGGCGGGTGGGGTGGGCAGGTGGCTGGTGGGGTGGACAGAGGCAGGGAGGGCAGGCAAAACATAAAACTGAAAGCTGATGCCTCCATCCAGTATAGAGAGGAGCCAGCTGGCAGGGATGTGTGACAGACTGAGCTGGCAGGAAAAACAGGCTGCGGGCCGCTCAGAATTTGAAAATGGGCCGCATTTGGCCCCCGGGCCTGACTTTGGACATGCCTGTCCTAGAGGCTTGTCCAAAGGTTAAGCCCAGGGGCCAAATCAGCTGAGTGGTCGGGCCCCACACATTTTCACCTCACCAAATCTGGCCCATCTTGCAAAAAGTTTGGATACCCTTGGCTTAAAGTTAAAGCACAACTTCAACAAAACCCATTAGCTAAATTAAATTAAATTTGAAATTCGTTTCTGTCCCTGTATCCCTGAATGCCAGTACTACAGCAGAAAGTTTATAGGTCACTTGAAGAGCAAGCGTTGAGTAAAAGGAAGTGAGTTGCATAACTTTGGAGGTTGAAGCTGTGTATAGTCAGGGTATGCAAATAAAGGCTCCAACTTGGCACACATGTGACAAGAAGACTTCTAGTTCACCTTGACAACCATAAGAGTGCATAGGACAGAATTTAAATTTACTTTGAAGTAAATCAAGTCAAAGTATTGAACATATAAAGAGTTTATATGAGAGTATGTTTGTGTGTTGTATGCAACTATTTTTCAGTATTGGTAGAAATCTCTATTTGTATGTATATCTGTGCCTAGTCTGTCGGTATTGGCAACTGTTGTGCACATTTTAGGTCTATGAATACAGATATATTTATGCATATTCTAAAGACTAGGGCAAGTAAATTCACCCAGTTAGCATTCCAGAACTCCAAAATTGTATTTAACATGTGTCTGTTTTGTCACTAATGTAATCTTATGGATGGTGATGTTCCAAAAGATTGGTATGTAATTCATTTAGAATAAATCAGTTTTCTTTTATTGAAAGGTGTGCATAGAAGCATGGCCCTCAAATCATATTCAAAGCAACTGAAGATAAAAGATATCAAAGTAAATGATCTCTCAAAGTAGAGATCAAGGAAACCCCTCCCCTATTACATTAATATAAAGAACAAAAAAAGTCAAGAACTAAAAAAATAAAGTAAAACAAGCTTCCATCCCAGCTGAAATAAACTTGCTTCATTTCCCTTTCAGATACAAAACCCTCTCCCATGTATCCCATTATTTGGGATGGAAATAGATGAGAATAATAGGTAATCACTTTAAAAATAATATTTAATCACTTGAATATTAATTTCAACTAGAAATGGGCAGGAAATAAAAATATAGCATTTTGTTTCATTTTGTTTATCTTTTGTTTCTTTTTGTTAGTAACTACTTTTTAAAAGATTTTTCAGAATGAAATGAAATGATTCATTACACTATATAATAGTTCCCCTGCATCCTAGAGGCACCAACTTATGGAGGTAGCTTTGTTGGACTATTTCCTTTAAGCCCCTCCCCAAATTTGAAGAGGTTTGGGGCTTAGGGGGCTGAGTTATTAAACTCCAAAATGGGTCCCCCCAGGAGAATTATTACGGGAAGCATTTTCCCTTAATAATTCTCCTGGGGTACCCACTTTGAACCCTATACCTCTCCAAATTTGTGGGGCTTAGAGTAAAGAGTCCAAAGAAAGAGTCCAAATTTGGTTCCTATAGGACAAATCATTCCGTTTGTAGAGGAGGAAATGCGCTTTGTTTCATTTTGTAACAAAACACATCCTACCATTTTGTTTTGTAATGAAATGGTTCATTATGTAACAAAAATAGTGTTTCGTTTTTCATTTCGTGCCCATCTCTGAGTTCAACTAGTATGCTTTGTTCTGCTGTTCGCTCACTCTACATGTTTCATTGTAATTGACATTTCATGATAAACTATTTGGTTTTAGTTTTGTAACTGCTAAGTTCTGGTATGTTGTGTAAATAGCTATTAAGTCCACATAAAAGTAATCATCTTTTCTAGAACAGCTTCATTCATCACATTTTCTTTTGTATACTTCCATTGTCGTCGTCTTCTTCTTCAGTCTCTAATATGCAGTAGTTGGAGATACTTGATTAAATAGAATGCGGACTTAATAGAAACAAGGGGCTAGAGAGAACATCTCAGAGGTAACTGCTCTAGGTAAATAAGCAGGCCCTTGGTCTTGAAACGAACCTCTGTGTTCCGAAACGAAGCAGATTCTGATGTAACTGTGAATCCTGGCAGCATGGACAGACAAGCCAAATTTGTAGGTGGAGTGGGAGGGTGGAAGCAGCTCTGCCTGATTGTGCAGGAGGAGGGGAGAGCATGTGCACAAAAGACTGCTGAATGCACATATTGTGCTAAACCATGATTTAAGGTGATGTGAAAATGCAGCCTTTAGAAATTGACTGAAGCTGGTGTGAAAGACAAAAGGATTTCTAAAGAAGCCAAAAGGCTGTTATATGCCTTCACTGTTGTTTATTCTTTAGGAGCAGCACGGTAGTGATTTGTTAAAATATGGCTCATGCAAATCCAAGACGGATTATACAGATTAATAGCATTTTTCACTTTAGAGAGGCTGGTGGTCTGATTCGGGTTAGCTAAGTTGAATACTAGCCATGGGAATGGAATCAGATTTCAGACATGCCATAGTGTCATCTTAAGTGAGAGACACTTTTTCTACCTTTTTTGGTATTGCAAATACTTGAGTAAATACATACATAGCATTGGGACATCAGGTTTTGAGAGGAATAATTTTGACAATTTCATTCTTTTCACCAAGACTGAACATGCAGAAAATTACAGATTCCCAACATGATTTTTAGCAGAGAGATACTGTTGGAGGAGATCTGGTGACTGAATACAGAGTTTTCCATGACCTGAGGATCAAGCAATCTGAGCATCCTTGGTTATTTGCTGTGTGTGGTAAAATATGGGATAGATCAGGACTGTCTAACTTTGAACAGGCCAAGATCTACTTTTTCCAGCCCAAAGTGCCTGAGGGCTACTACACTAAAACCACTACTTACGCACATGGTCATAAGTAAAAAAATTGTAAGTAGAGCAGCAGTTTCCCATAGGAATGCATTGAAAATCATTTAATCCGTTATGGAGGGAATTGTCCAGGGGGGGAGAAGAAGGGAGATGTCACTGCACAAAGGAGATGGGCACACCTGCAATCATACTTCTCAACCCTAACCCTCCCTCTCCTCCCTCCACTCCTCACCAGCGACTCAGCTGGTCACGAGACAGTGGCACCCCAATCATTTGGCCGGTGGGGGGAACAGGGGACTGACCCAGAACTTTGCTGGGGCAGTGGTGATCCTTGGGATGGGGGAGGGAGGGGTGGAGAACTTATCCCCTCACTTTTTTAATTGATGGCTGGAGGGCTACTTTTGAACCCTTTGCAGGCTACCGGTAGCCCACGGTCTACCTGTTGGGCAGGCCTGGGATAGATAAACCAGCTGGGAAACCAGCTGCTTCTTAAATCAGGCAGTTCAGTCTACGGCAGGCATGTCCAAACTTCGGCCCTCCTGATCTTTTGGACCACAACTCCCAGAATTCCAAGTCTGTATTTCCAATGGCAAAGGACTGTGGGAGTTGTGGTCCAAAACATCTGGATGGCTGAAGTTTGGACATGCCTGGCCTACGGGCATGTAATTTAGGATGCTCATTTGAGCAGTTACTGAATATGTGAGAACACAACTCTTGTGGCATTCTTGTTGGCAGAAATTGTACATCTGAAAGAAGAAGTTGGTGATCCATGTAGCTATCCCAAAAAACAAATACAAAACTAGACTAGGTCAGCGTTTTTCAACCACTGTTCCGTGGCACACTAGTGTGCCGCGAGATGTTGCCTGGTGTGCTGTGGGAAATAAATTTTATTTCCCCTCGAAGCGGATGTAAGGTGACGGAGGGCGTGAAGCCCCGGCGGCCTCGCTACGCTTCATCCCGTTCGTCCCGCAATAATGTCGCCCCACGCGGGCGGGCAGGCGAGCAGGAGGGCGACGAGGGAGCGCCGTCCGGGTCGTGCCGCCGTGGCATGGAGGCTGCGGTACCGTGAGAAGAAGAGAAGGCAGCCTCTCGCCGTCCCTTCTGCTCCCCTGGCGCGCTCTCGGGTCTACGCGGGTGAAGGGCTCATTTTCTTCCTTAGCCCGACGGTGTGTGTGTGTGTGTGGGGCTCTTTCTTGAGCTCCAGCCTGGGAGGCGAAGCCAGGCAGCGGTGGGAGCACCACCAGCCCCCCTTCCTCCTCCTCCTCCTCCTCCACCACGACCACCACCACCAGCAGCAGCAGCCACGCAACCTCCGGAGGAAAGCTCTCCTCTTTCTCTCTCTCTGTCTCTCTGTGTGTGTGCGTGCGCGTGCGCGTGTGCGGTGGGGTAAAGGGGAGCAAGACACAGGCTTGCCGGCCGGCTTCCATGTCATGTGGTGAAGCTGCCTCTCTCTCTCTCTCTCGTACACACACACACACACACACACACACACACACACACACCAACACGCCCACCTCCTTTCCTTTCCTTTCCTCCCGGCCGGGACTGCTGGAGTGTGCGGAGAGAGAGAGAGAGAGAGAGAGAGAGAGAGAGAGAGAGAGAGAGAGAGAGAGAGAGAGAGAGAGAGAGAGAGAGAGAGAGAGAGAGAGCGAGAGAGCCCCGCGCTGCATCACTTCCCAGAACTGCTTCCCAGGCGTGGAAGCGGCAGCGCGTCCGTGCCACAGAGGCGAGCACCAAGTGGCGGCGGCGGCGGCGGCGGCGGAGGAGGAGGAGGAGGAGGAGGAGGAAGAGCCCGAGGGGAAACGTTTGGGCCGCCCGTTGTCGGGATCCCCCCACCACCCCTACCCCACCACCACTCACACTCATCCATCCCAGCTCTTGGCACGCCTTGGTGCAGAACGAGACCCCGCCGTCGGGGCTGAACTGGAGAAGGCGGGCGCGAGCCACCGGAGGGCGGCTGCCTCTGCCGCTGGAAGAGCCGTCGAGGAAGGAAGCGAGAGAGAGGTACCAGTTCAATGCCCCCCCTTTTCCACTACCCCGGTGTTGGCGCCAGAAAGGGGGGGTTGCCTGCCTCATGGTCCTGGAGAAAGGGCTCAAGGAGAGGGGGGGTTCACTCAACTGGTGGACGCGGTGTGTGTGTGTGTGTGTGTGTGTGTGTGTGTGTGTGTGTTGGGGGGCGCAGTGGGAGCGTGCCTCGTGATTTTTTTCATGAAACAAGTGTGCCTTTGCCCCAAAAAGGTTGAAAAACACTGGACTAGGTGATAAGTTTAGGCTACTAGTAAAACAGCAAAAAAGTTGCTGATATTTCGAGGGCAACACCCTCTTTTTCAAAGCTGTACCAAAAGTTCAAGCATAGCAAAAGATGGAATTGGCAGGAGTTCTTAGATGTAAAGTTCATATGTATTATATGTTAGTTCTTAGATGTAAATATGGAAATAAATGCCAGGTAGTTTCTTAGTTGTGGCCCAGAGCAGAGTTGTTGTTAAGCTGCACCTGACGTTTTGGGTTGTGTTTACAGTCTTTAGAGTGACATAGATCACTTACACACATTCACACCCACTCTCCATGTGGCACTTGAAGGCTAATAATCCCTGCTTGGCAAGAGAAGGGGTGGTGGTGGTGCAGAAGACCCATGTGTTCCATTTGGGGAATGGGGTAAAATGTAGAAAAATTCACTAGGTGTAGCCAATTGGATCAAATAAAAAGGATAGATATTACATAGTGGTTGCAGTCTTGTCATGCTCTCATTGGTGGTCTTTTTGCCCCCTTGTTACGTATGGGGGCCCTCTTCCTTGTATCTCAGTATTTCCAGTTGAAGCACAACAAGTTGGGGAGCCATGTAGCCATCACAAAAACCAAATACAGCGGTACCTTGTATAAAGGAATTAATTAGTTCCAAATGAAATTTTGTTAAACAAATTTACCTTTTTCTGGAAGTTGAGTCATGGCTACTGGACTTCTTTTTGAGAGATAGTCCAGTAGCCATGACTGAACTTCCAGATAAACTCACCTGGATGACTGAGAATCTTCACAGACAAATTTACCTTTGTACAAATTTCCCATAGGAATGCATTGAAAACAGAGTAATCCCTAATCACGACCATTTTTATGTTGTACAGATTCGCCCCATAGGCAGATTCTGTTAAGCAAATTTCTCCTCTCTCCGGAATTTCTTATGTTGCACAGATTTTATATTATACAAACCATTTGTTATACAAGGCCCCACTGTACAAAACTTAGACTATTAGTAAAATAACAAAAAAGTTGCTAATATTTCGAGGGCAAAACCCGCATCCTCAGATCTTCCTCGGGAAGAAGGAGAGATGGTCACGGTGAGATAATGGCAGGAAAAGTTCTGTAAGATTCAGCTGCCTGTCTGACACATGGTGGAGTTGTTGCATTCTTTTGTTCCGGCAGCAAAATACATTTATCTTGGATTTACCTTGCCTGCTTATTCTGATTCTTCATTAAATGAACTTGCTTAATTAACTGCTTCCCTAACCCTGTCAGACTCTGGAATGAAATGGGTAGAGCAGCTGCAATGTTGTGCATTTTCTAAGGCCTGATTATTTGGTTGTTTTTCAAACTTTGTTGTTTGGATGATGTTTTAGATGGATGAATATCCTGGACCTCTAATGGGGAGCAGGTGCTTTGTTTGTTTTAAAACGAGGAAGATCCCAAGAATTGACAAGATGCCACTTCAAAGTGGCATCTTGTCAATTCTTCCCACACTCTACATTCTGGTAGAGTGTGCGAAGAAAAAATACAGTTTAAGTTTAAAAACTTGCTGCATTTGTATCAATACATATAGAATGAGATTGTGATACCACTAGGATCTATGAAAAACTGTGGAAAATCAATCATTCATAGGCCCAGAAAAAATCAGGAAAAAATCAGGAAAAATCAGGAAAAATTTTTTTTTGCTATTTTTTCCTGAGGCCTTTTTGGTTGTTTTCCCAAAAGCTTGGAAAAATTGAAGAAAGAAAGAGAAAAAGAAAACGATTATGGAATGTTTTATTTTAACATGATGAAGAAAATATTTTAAGACAGGTACAGCCCCCCCCCCAAAAAAAAATCAAAAGTTCCAGAAATTTGACATCTCTCTTCATACATATATGCTTGTTTTAAGCCTCAGTGCCCAGGAGGCACAGTGGGGATTTGAACTTCCAACCGCTGGCTCTGCAGCCAGACACCTAAACCAGTGGTGGCCAAACTTCAGCACTCCAGATGTTTTGGACCACACACCCAGAATTCCAAGCCTGTATTGCCAATGACAAAGGACTGTGGGAGTTGTGGTCCAAAACATCTGGAGGGCCAAAGTTTGGCCACCTCTGACCTAAACCCTTGAGTTGTCCAGCAGGTCATTTCACACATTCACTATTTATAGAGACACATGTCACTTATGTGCTTGTTGGCATTCACCCTCATTATTGAACTGATTACAGAATTGTAGCATAATTGAGTTGGAAGGTGCCTATAAAGCCATCAAGTCCAACCCACTGCTCATTGCAAATTAAAGCAGATGGTTGTCCAGTTTTCTCCAGCATTGGAGAGCTCACCACCTCCAGAGATAGTTGGTTCCATTGCTCTACTGCTCTAACATTGAAGAAATTTTTTCCTGATACTCAACTGAAATCTGGCTTCCTGTTGTTTGAGCCCATTGTTACGTGTCTTACACTCTGGGATAATCGAGAACAGATCTTGCCCCCCCCCCATACAAATAGCCTTCAAGTATTTGAAAAATGCTATAGTACAGATCTGGCAAATCTGGAAGGACAGATTTCGAAGCTGATACTTCAGTACTTTGGCCACCTCAGGAGGAGAGAGGACTCCTTGGAGAAGTCCCTGATGTTGGGAAAGATTGAAGGCAAAAGGAAAAGGAGACGGCAGAGAATGAGATGGTTGGACGGTGTTATCGATGCAACCAGTATGGATTTGACCAAACTCCACAAGGCAGTGGAAGACAGGAAGACCTGGTGAGCTCTGGTCCATGGGGTCATAAAGACTGAATGACTGAACAACAATAACAATAGTACAGTGGTGGTGAACCTTTGGCACTCCAGATGTTTTGGACCACAACTCCTGGAAATCCAAGCTTATATTGCCAATGACAAAGGACTTTGGGAGTTGGGGTTCAAAACACCTGGAGTGCTGAAGGTTCAGTGTAAGGCTTAGTGTAGGGTGTTCACTTCTCTTTTGGGAAGGATAGTCTTCAGTTTGAAGAGCTGCCAGAGGACTGTCCTCCGTTTGATGGCACTTCCTGTTTGAATGGATGTCCAATCCAAGTCTGGCCAAAAGATGTGTGTGTGTGTGTGTGTGTGTGTGTGTGTGTGTGTGTGTGTGTGTGTGTGTGTGTGTGTGTGTGTGTTGTGTCACTGCAGTCGTGACTGACTCTTTGTGACCCCATGTCCATGGAGTTTTCTTGGCAGGGATACTGGGGTGGTTTGCCAGTTTAATCAGGAGAAAACTGATCAGGAACCTGGAAAGTACCCCTTCATAGAGACCACCTAGACCAGTGGTGGTGAACTTTTGGCATTCCAGATGTTTTGGACCACAACTCCCAGAATTCCAAGCCTAGATTGCCAATGGCAAAGGACTGTGAGAGTTGTGGTCCAAAACATCTGGAATGCCAAAGGTTCGCCACCACTGACCTAGACATTGTTGAGTAGGCCTAGAGATGAATGTTCTCAGTTCTAGTGAGATGCACTGTCATGTTGGTAAAATGATGCAAAACAACTTTTTTTTACCATATGTATAAATGATGCTCTGTTATAAAAGCCATTTTGCCCCCAGGCACCTGCAAGTATTCACATTTCTTGCCTGGATCAAATGGAATAGACTTCAGACAGCACATGTGTATCAGGACGTGTAACTTCATGTTTCTTTATTCCCCTTTTGGGGATGCATGCCCTCCCTTTTGGTTATGTTCTGCTTGTGTGTTTCTGAAAGCTTTTGAAAAAGGAATGGTACCCATGAGAGTGCTTAATTGGAGGTCTTTTGCATGTGGTGCCATCTACCCTTCCCACCCATGTTCATCTTCATCTTTCAACGGTAGAAAGACAGTTAACAGTTCATGGCTTATGGAGAAGTTTAAAGCTCATGTATACAAATGAACAAATAATGCAGACAATGGCCTTGGATTGTAATGGTCAAACTCTCATTATTTTCCAAGTCAGTGTAATCAGTGTAATCAGTCTGGACTTTTCTTGAAGCAGGCTACAGCAGTGGCGAGCTGCCTAGATTCCCTGAGCACATCCAATGTTGGCTGATAAGCTAAGCAGGGCCGGGTCTGGTTAATAATTTAATGGGAGACCACCAGAGAATACCAGGTGCTGTAGGCGCCTGGAGTAGGAACTAGCAAACCACTCCACTATTCCTGCCAAGAAAACTCCATGGACATGGGGTCACGAAGAGTCAGTCATGACTGTAATGACACAACACACACACAGAGCATCGGTGAGTGATGGAGGGAAGTGTAGCTGTTGGGTGGTGTGTGTGTGTGTTGGGGGGGTTATCCTGTCCTTCGCATTTCTCATGCTTGGGACTGATTGTTTCCCCTTTTCTTTCAACCCACCCCCCATATTTTAATAGCTTGCTGCTTTTAATATGAAGACATCTAGGTGACCAAGAGAAGGGGGGATCAAGGAATTGGCAAAGAGAAAGACAGAAGTTTCAAACCAGCCTTGTTTCTAGCTTGTTAAGATATATCAGCCCCAAAGATGCAGAAACCAGCAGAGATACTTTAACAAGTTTAATGCAAATAAGGGTATTGATTGATGGATTGAACAAGCTAAAAACAAGGCTGACTGATAACTCCCTACACTTTCTCTGCTGAAAATAAGAAATAAAGGGAGTAGTAAGGGAAGAGGGAAACAAGCAGACCCTGGCACCAGGAACGGGGTATAGATGATTCAGGTGGATAAACAAGCTGCTAACAAGGTGGACTGCCAATTTCTTCTCCTAGGTCAGTGATGGCGAACCTATGGCATGGGTGCCAAAGGTGGCACTCGGAGCCCTTTCTGTGGGCACTCAACATCACCCCTTCATAGCCACCTGTATACAGGTTAAATTACTGTATTGGCACTTTGCAAAAAAAAAAATACTGGGTTTTGAATTACAGTTTGCGCACTCGGTCTCTAAAAGGTTCGTCATCACTGTCCTAGGTCTTCTGACTCCTGTGCATTGGCTCAAATCAACTGGCTCAAGTCAATTTTTTAAAAGGCAAAGTATGTTTTAAATAACCTATAGAGTGGGTGAACTTGAGTCCAATGGAACAATCACTGTGAATCTTTCTGCTGGACAAGTTTTAGAGAGGACAGAAACCTCACGCGGAAGCTCTTTGCACATTCTGTTACAAGCTTTTGCTATTCTCTTGTCTTACAGCAACATTAGAAAATACTTCTAGATACATCAATGACAAATAGTGCTTGAAGAACCAATGTGTTCCCCCCCACCCCTTTGAGGCTTCGTAGTAGGGCCAGTGCTTATAATTTCTTGCAAAATGATGAACACAGGATCAAGGGAGTGTACAGTAGGACCCCCGTATCCACTGATTCATTATCCACTGATTCAGTTATCCATGCTTGGCAGAGGAAAAAATAATTCAGCAGCCACAAAGCAAGCTGTAAAGCAAGCTGTTGTCACAAACAGCAGCCATAAAGCAAGCTATCGTCACAAATAGCATCTGTAAAGCAAGCTACTGTCACACACTGTGGCCATAAAGCAAGCTACTGTCTCAAAAAGCAGTCATAAAGCAAGCTACTGTCAGGAAACAGCAGTTTTGGGGTGGATGTGCAGGTGTTCTCTCTTATCCACGGTTTTCATTATCCATGGGAAGGCCTAGAACCAATCCCCAGCAGACTTCTGTTCTTTTTAAATTAGTTTCCTGGAGAAAAAATGATGGCAATTATGCCTTTAACACATAATGTGTACTTTATAATGACCTTATTCAGAATTATTATTTGAATAATAATTGTATTGTTAATCTCAAAATGGAGGCAGATAGAAAAAATGGCTTTACTTGTGTTATGTTTGTTTAATGCGAACCATTTGCCCTCAAGCATCCAGGAAATGATGCTTCTAACTCAGCGGCTTTCATCATGTCCAGTATTATCATATCTGGAAAATCGACTGCCTTTGTTATCTAGTCTTGACAATGTGTTTGTGTGTGTCAGAATAATATTGGTATGCTGGCCTAAGAAATGATGGATTTGTGCTCAGCTGGAGAAGTGCAGAAATTTATAATAAATGTTGAGAGGACTTGAAAAGTAAATATTTTGAAGAACATCTATCCTATATGAAAATTAATTACAATATTTCTCCACCCTCTGCTGGTGTCCCCAAACTGCCAGAATGGCATAAGGTTAGAGGGTTCTTTCTTTATATGTGTCACAAATTTAAGCATACTCTACTAAGCAGAATATAAAAAGTAATAAAATTATTATGTATAAAAAGGATTATTGTATTTATTTGACTTTTATACTGCCCATTTAGCCCTAGGGCAGTGGTGGCCAAAGTTTGGCCCTCCAGATAGTATCAACTAGACCAGTGGTGGCAAACCTTCAGCATTCCAGATGTTTTGGACCACAACTCCCACAGTCCTTTGTCATTTGCAATACAGGCTTGGAATTCTGGGAGCTGTAGTCCAAAACATCTGGAGGGCCAAAGTTTGGCCACCACTGCCCTAGGGCTACTCTGGGTGGTTTACAACATAAAATCTCAACATAAAAATAACGTTAAATAATGAAATATAAAGTGAATAAGATTTAAAAAACCCCACTACATCAGGCATGTCCAAACTTTGGCCCTCCAGATGTTTTAGACAGCAACTCCCACAGGCCTTTATCATTGACAATCTAATCTTAGAATTCTGGGAGTTGTGGTCCAAAACATCAGGAGGACCAAAGTTTGGACATGGCTGCACTAGATGATATTCACCCAATACTGGATCACATCAATGCTATTCCTTCTTGCCAACACAAGATCTTCCTCCATGCACGTTGAAGGGTGTCATATGCATTGTAATGCATGTTAGATTTTTTTCTTCTTCTCCACGTTCACACAAGGTGTCTTGTATATGGAAGCCCCATTTTCTTGGATTATTCCTGCTTCCCACTCCAGTGTGCAGAAAATGCTTTCCATATACAACATGGTTGTTCATGGCAGTGGAGAGTCCTGTGGGTCTGCCCAGTCACCAGGTAGCCCCTTGCTCATCTTCGATAGTTCTAGGGTGGTCTGTAGTGGCTGATAGTTGGGGGAGGGAAGAGGTTTTAAGGAAACCCTCCTTTGAATTCAGTTTTGGCTTCGGTGGCTGATATCTGAGGACGTCGCTTTGGCCCACTCTTTCTGCACAGCACTGTCCCGGCAGAATTTTGATGGAGGAATGCGAGCTCAGTAATGCACTTTTTGTATAAACTCCATGACTAATCACATCGTTTTGTATAAAACCACGTCCATCTGTATTGCATGTTTTGATCTATACCAAACAGGTTGGAGCTGAAAGTGTATCTACATTAATTGGCAATTATAGTTTGTCATGGCTCCTTCCAGTGAGATCTGTAGTTTGTTAAAGGACAAATATACTAGTTTTATTTTCTACCTCCACAAAGCAAGGGTAGATGTATCAATTTCTTAACTGAAAAAAGGGTGAGAAATACCTTTATTGGACCACTAAAATCTTCCCTTAAATGCTCCAATGAATTCAACAAATTTCACTAAGCTGAGTGTGTGTGTGTGTGTGTGTGTGTGTGTGTGTGTGTGTGTGTGTGTGTGTGTGTGTGTGTGTGTGTGTGTGTGTGTTCTGAAGAAACATACCACACTTTCTTTTGAAGTGTTTCAACATTGTATTCTCATTTATCAACATTATTGACAGTGTTGATAAAAATGGATCATAGTAAACAGAAGGAAGCAGGGGTAGTATTAAACTCTGGCCGGAAAAACAAAACGTAAGATCATTGAGTCCAACATTTTCTGTCAAACATCATTAGTTTACATCAAATTCAACCATAGTGATCCTAGGTTAGCAGGGACACTTGGGAAATAAATCTTTGAGCAAAGGAAGAAAAATGTAAGCACTGCTTTTATAATTGGCTCATGCAATAGTTCCTGAAGCTAGAAAGCCCTCATCAAGTTCTGGTATGACTGTATGAATTGCAAAACAGATGAGAAGTATTCTGTATGTGCTCACTAATACTCCCAGCCCATGTTTCAATCGTGTTTGTCCAGGAGTGTCCAAACTTTGCTCCTCCAGATGTTTTAGACATCCCAACTCCCAGAATTCCAAGGCTGGATTGTCATTGACAAAGGACTGTGGGAGTAGTGGTCCAAAACATCTGGAGGGCCAAAGTTTGGACACCACTGTATTATACAAAGTAGTGGAATTCTCCTCGGTTTCCTGCTTTGCGCTCCATCCCTTTGGAGCAGGTTTTAGGGCAGTGGTCCTCAACCGGTGGGTCCCCAGATATTCCTGGACTGCAACTCCCAGAAGCCTCAACCATTTGCTGTTCTGGAAGGGGTTTCTGGGAGTTGCAGTCCAGGAACATCTGCAGACCTACAGGTTGAGAACCACTGTTTTAGGGTATGCAAGAGTGAAGTCTGGGGATGGGTAAGGATTTCTTATTTGATTAGAAGCAGCAGGGTCTCCTAATACATGAGACTAGTACATTCTAGCTCAGGGTAAGGATTTTAAAAATCCCATAGGCTCTTAAAGTTATAAGCCCTCTGAATGCTGTAAGATAAACAGCTAAAGAAAGTTGGGCATTTTTAAAAAAATATTATTTAATAAAATTCCAAGGTATGAATGGAAGTTACCAAGATAGCATTAAATAATGTATTTTCTTTAAATTTCTTTAGCTGTCTTTTCATCTTTGCCTTTGTTTTTGAGGACTTTTTGAATATATTATTAAGTTGGTATACCTCTGACATTAAATATGCCATTGTTCACCTTTCTTTCTCTGCATCACTGGCAAGTTGTACTGGGCAGACCTAGCCTTTTTTTTTTAAGAAAAACATGGGAGATATGTAGTAGTGGATTCACGTTTGAGAAGAAGAGAGGGAGGAAATAGCTAAGAAGATACAGTGGTCCTCTGCCCTTTCGCGGTTCGTATACTGCGGTCCTGATATATTGCGGGAACATAGTATATGAAAAAAGCCCCCCCTGGCGTAAGGGCCATACTTAACCCAGGACTGGCTCTGCCCCAAACTTACCCCAGGACTGGCGCTGCCCCAAACGAGCTTGCAAGGGCCTTTCCAGGGGCCACCAGAACTGAGATAACTGAAATGTGACTGTAACACACTTCACGTCTTCACTAGTAGACCACTTTTCAGTTGTCCATTGAAATTTTATTAACAAGTGTTAGTAGATTATAGGATCTGTTGATTTACCTGTATTAGTTTGTTCCCTGCCTGTAGTGAGCTGGTTAAATGCAGGCACTTTGCCAGGTATATTAACTATTAATGGATATGCAGAAATCTCAAGCATGTGACATATGCTCGTGTGGTGGTTCTAGTCGGCCCTTGTTCTACAGTAAATAAGATAGATGCCTATCCAAGATTGCTGTGTGAAAAGTGGCACAGGTGTGATAGGTCTTTCTAAAATAATTCATAGCAGGTAAAATGAATAGGAGTATGTTTTTCACATTCACGGCAGAAAAAGAAATACCTTGTTATCAGTGCAATTATAGAGTGGAATTTGCTGCCAAAAACAGTGATGGGCAATCACTTGGATGAGATTAATAGCAATTAGTCAAGTCCATGGAGGATAAGGTGGTTGTTAGTCATGAAGGATATATATATATTTGGAAGCACGTTGCCTGGTATAGGTGGTTGTTAGTCATGAAGGATATATATATATTTGGAAGCACGTTGCCTGGTAGTAATATATATATTACTACCAGGCAACGTGCTTCCAAATACCAGTTGCTGGGGAACAGATGAGGGAGGATACTGGGCTCCCACCTATGGTTCTCTCATAGACACCTGGTTGGCCACTGGGGAACGATGGAATAGATTGGCTTTTGAAGAAGGATGGCAGTTCGCGATGCCCTCACTGCCTTCTTGGGGTTAGCAGTGGGGTGGGTTAACAGTTTTGGGGAGGGGAAGCTCTGGTTTAGAAGGATTATTAGGAAAAGATGTTGGGTAGAAAAATAATCAGTCCTGGATTATGAATGAGAAGGAGCCATTTGGACGATCAAGGGTTCAAGTCTCAGTTTGTCTGTACGAAATGGAAGAACAACAACACAAAATGAGAAAGGCTTCTGGAATTACTACTGGCACTAATTTATACGGCTTAATTTCACACTAGGCATTTAATTTGTAGAACAAATTCACCCTGTAGTTTCAAATTTTCCTGATGCAGTTACAAAAATAAATAGTTTCCAGAGCTTGAATCAAATTCGTTCTGCCTGTTTTCTTTGGTTCCTCTCCAACGAAAACGGACTCTGCTTTCTTTCAGCAATGCCTTGTCGCTTCTGTAAGGCTAATAGCATGGTCACCTCATTGTTCCCTTTTTTCTTCACTAGCATCAGCATAACTGGCATTAGTCCTTGTTCTTCTAGCACTTGCTAATGTGTTTGGAGAAGAACTGTTTGCTGGTGTAAACCCTTGGCCAACCATGCCTTTCTATGCATCACACTACCCTTTCAAGTGCAGTTATTTAAGTACTCATGGACCATTTTACATCCTAACCTTTTTTTTTTTTGAAAGCAGTCTGAATTGGGTCTCTAATATGTAGTGCCAAGTCTTTGAAGTTCTTTTTATTCTTGTTCATGGAAACATTTCATTATCCATAATGTAAGTCAGGATAATTAAAAAGGTTGCATTGATAGGTTTCTGCCTCTAGCGCAATAGAGTGGTGGACTGCGGAGAAATATTAATGGAACTAGCATCTTGCTCTCAAACATTTGTGTTGGACATATCTGCTAAGAACACTGACATAATGCCATGCCTTGTGAAACTGCATTGATCATTGCATGAGTGCGTTTTTGGTACTGTAAGAAATCTAGGAAGGCCTTTTTCTATACGTTTCATTGGAGAGATTTTTGGATTTTGCTTGTCCTGTTTGTGCCTGCATTGTGCCTTGTTATAGTGCAGTTCAAACAGCTAGTATGCACAGAGAGTGGGAGAGGAGTCCTGTGGTGCAGTGACTAAATTACAGTATTGCAATCTAGCCTCTACTCATGTCCTGAGTTCAATCCCAAAAGGTTCAGGTAGCTGGCTTAAGACTGAGTCAGCCTTACATCCTTCTAAGGTCAGAAATAAATAAGCTTGCTAGGGGTGGAGAAGCATGTTGTGTGCCTAATTACATTGCAATAATCCCAGAGAGTGCTCTAGCACTATGGGGGGAGGTATATAAGTCAGAACAACAATGATAATAACAGGATAGCACAATCATAAGGCAACAATTTCATTGTGGTATAGTTGTTGGAGCACTGCTCTGCGACTTCAGTGATCAGGGTTCTAATCACCACTTAGCTGTGAAAATTCACTGGTTGACTTTGAACTATATCATCTCTGTTACCCTTACCTGCCTTGCACAATTGTTCTGAGGATAACAAAGGAATGCTGATTACTACAGATACAACTACTGTATATAGAGGTACATAGGATAGAGACTGACTAATCCATAAATAAATGTCAAGTTAAAAATAAACAAACTAGCAGCTAGAACCCTGGTTAGTTACACTGGCATAAGTGCAGTGTCACTAATTACAGTAGTACATTGTCACTAGGTAACAATTTGCTTCTTTTATCTTTCACAATGCATCAACTCATAAGCAGGCATGCAACAAGAGATACATGTAGTACCTTAGTGGCTAGGAGAAACTCACCACTGTGCCTTATGCCATTGCCAGCCTAATTCACCAATAGAATTCTATCCATGTTCACTGTAAATTTTTATTTCTGTTACTTGTGGCAACAGAACAGAGACCTTAAACAACGTAGCTCCATGCTGGCTTTTGCAGCCAGCAACGTAGCTCCACGCTGGCTTTTGCAGCCAGAGGAACAAAGGATGATGTCTCTAACAACTGATGTAAGTAGATAGAATAGCCTAGATTTCGTTATTTTATGCTGAGAGTTGCAATATTTTCCAATATCTTACCTTACCAGTATTTGTTACTCTAAAGTATTTTGCATTTTAAGATCCTATGTTTTACAAGATTGATTTTTCCCTTTTTGTAACAAAGAAGTACCTTGTCAGCAATGGCAACAATACCATTATGTCTTTCATGTTCCTTAAGAAAGAACCTTTTCTTCTATTTTAACCGGAGTGTGTGGTGCCTGAAGGGGAGTGTTTTGCTAATTGAGCAGTGCCTACGGTGCTACTGAGTCGGATGTGAGCATATTTTCTTTTGGATTTTCTGTTGCACAGAACAGATCGCTACCTGTTCTGAGACTCCAGGTCTTGGAGGTTGAATGAAGGGTCTTTAGGGTGATAAGTCCCTTAGTGCCAGCGCACAGTGATGAGATTGCTCACTCTCATCTAATAAACTGTCCGCTCCGTGGACCCTTCCTGGAGATTCCTGAGGGTGCAAGTTAGGCCTCAAACCTTATTCATTTTGGTGGCAGCGAAACTTTACATATGCACGTGCCCTGAAGGAAGGAAGGAAGGAAGGAAGGAAGGAAGGAAAGAAAGAAGGAAAGAAGGAAAGAAGTTTCGCACAATTGACAGTGACCTTCTGAGTTTCCTTGTCAACACTCTGTTGGTTTATTATTTTTGTGTGGGCAAACAACTCAAGGGAATTGTGAAGTATGTCAATTCTGTTCGTGGGCAATCAGGTTAGCAGCATGCAGTTGTAAGCAAATTGCTAATGGCTAAATCCTGCGGGAGACAGGTTGATTTAACATGTTCAGTAGGAGAAGAATGTGAAGTAAACTTGATACTTTTCAAGCCAAGCCATTAATTTAAAGCAACGGTATTGTCTCATTATCTTTCAGTATATTAAATGGAATTGCAAAACGCCTTTGCAACTTTTGTCTTAAGGAGGCAGTACAGTTAGCATTAAATTTTTACCCTCTTGCACACATGACACTAAGAATGCAAGCTGTATTCCGATGGTTGCTTGGATAAATTTATTTGAGATGGTCCTTTTTAGCCATCTTTTCTCCATGATTTAATAAACATGGCCTTAGTCACAGAAGAAATAATTGGCTGGCACTTGGGTGTTTTCTGGCACTGTCCTGTTCTGTGTGTGCCTCTCTAATTGTGAATATCAGTGCAGTGCCTAGGAACAGTTTTGCTATTGGGTTCTTGTTACAGGGGTACCTCTTCTTAAGAGTGGCTCTACTTAAGAGCAATTCAGCTTAAGAGCCGAAAACCATTGGCGTTTTAACTGCTGCCTTACAAATTTTAGATGTGGTCTGCTCTACTTAAAATTTTTAAAATTATTTTTAATTTTTAATTTTATATTTTCAATTTTTTTTTTTTAGATACGGTACCTGTACTTAAGAGCTGACAAGAACATGCATTCGGGAATGGATTAAATTTTTAAGTAGAGGTACTACTGTATTTAGGCCAATCTGGTGCAGTGGTGAGAGAGCCACTCCCAATCACGTGTTTTGGAGCTCTCACTGAATATCCTTCAGCTGTCCATTGTTTCTTAGGTTAGGGTGCCTCAAAGGGCTCATGAAATTATTGGCCTGGGGATAGAAGTACAAGAGGGAAGGGGCCACCATGAGAAGACCTTCTCCTGTGTCAAGTGAGCTTGGGGAGGTGAAGGAATAGAGAGAAGATCCCGAGAAGATCTTGAAAGCTGAGAAGGCTCATATGGGGTGACACAATCCTTCAAATAGCCTAGACCTAAGCTGTTTTCAAAGTTTCTGTAAGGGAACTCATTCTGCTTTAACCTCTCTGTCGGGCTGTGTCTGAATTTTGGAGGCAGTGTGATTTTGGTGAGGCTGTTCATCATATTCAATTGCGGCATGAGTATTGGCTTGCAGCCACTGGTTGAAGCATGCTGAGCCTTACTATTCCTTCAGGAGAACTCTGGTGTATAAACAACACACGGCGCTGAAATGTGGTCTGCCTTCTAAGCAAGCTTTGTTCAACATGACTAGTGATGTTAAGGAGGAATCTCAAGGATTATTGGGTGTGAGTTTGAAAACTAGTATTCCTAAGCATTTAATTCTTGGTTTTGCTGGTATGACAACAATAAATGGGTTGTCTTGCGTGTTCCTTTGGATTCTGATTTGTTTCCTCCCATGGTTTGAGCATTTGAAGGCATAGAGCAGGCATGTCCAAAGACAGGCCCGGGGGCCAAATGTGGCCCATTTACAAATTTCAAGTGGCCTGCAGCCTCTTTTCCCCACTGGCTCAGCCTGTCATGCATCCCCGCCAGCAGGCCCTTCTCCATATCGGATGGAGGCATCAGCTTTCAGTTTTATGTTTTGCCTGCCCTTCCTGCCTCTGTCCCACACCACCCAGCCACCTTCCCAGCCTACCCACCCCCAGCTCCATTGCTGGAGCATCCTCCCTTCCTCCTTGCATGTTACAGAGACTTCTCCAAAGTCCGGCCCGGGGGCCACACACATTTTCACCTCACCATTTCTGGCACTCCTTGCAAAAAGTTTGGACACCCCTGGCATAGAGTAAATAAGACATTTGTCTACACAAATGCAGTTAACAGGACAGAGCCCAGAAACTGATTGCGAATAAGTTGGGGAGGGGGAGAGAAGAAGAAAAAAAGAGACAAAGTTTGCACGATGAAAGGATATTTGAGGAGGGTTGCATTGGAGTTTTTGAATGATCCAAACATATTAGGAATTTGTAATTAATTTCTTATGTCCATCTTCTTTCCCTCTAATAGGATGATGAAGCCCTCTTTACATGCAGAAGAGGATGACTTTGTGCCGGAGCTTCAGAGAAGCATCCATCCACGTGAACGACCCGATTGGGAAGAAACTCTTAGTGCAATGGTAAGGCATCCTGTTTCGTTGCCTGTAATCCTTAAAAATGTTCTCTGGTTTGTAGTGTTTGGAGCTACGTGGCTTATTCTTTTCAAATCCATTAGGCAGAATATTACTTTATAGACTTCAGAATTGTGAAACGCATACCATCCTTTCAAATATGTACCAGTAAAGAAGAGGAGGATGTGCCTGGTGACTCTCAGCCATTACAGTGTGCCCTGAAGCATGGCTAGTGATCATTTAAATGCTCCATAATGCAGCAGTGATTTTCAATTTGCATTAACCTCTTTTTCAACTTGGATCCATCATGTGTGAGATCCCCCCCCCCCCCCGCTAACTCCCTAGGGCAAAATGATCTTAGGAGCATACATGGCACAGCAAATAACATCAGCGTTTAGCTTGTCTGTTTTCATTCAGTGTGATATTTTCAAGGGTTCTATCAAAACTGACCAATCAGCAAGTTATGTTTAAATGTTCATGCTGATGTATTTCTTTCTTAAGTGCTGTAATTCACCAAGGATATCTTACCACGAGACATGTGAAGGTTACCTAATACAGATCTGCTCTGTGTCTGCTTTGTTTCTGCTTTATTTTATTTTATTTTATTTTATTTTATTTTATTTTATTTTATTTTATTTTTATCCCGCCTTTCTCCTTGAAAATGGACCCAAGGCAGCTTACAGTAATGAGGGACAGTATACTGTCCAGTACAATTAAGACATTTTTAAGTATTGAGAACAGGGAATTGAGGGAGATCTCACAGCATTAATAGACAACATTACATTAAAGCTACAAGAGAACTTGACCAGTTAAAGGGGAGTAAATTTCCATGTAAAGTTACAAGAGAACATGAGCAGTTAAAAGGAGAGTAAAGTTCCATGTAAAGTTGTGAGTGATGGAAACTAACATTGAAAGCATAGTGTCAATGTAATCACATAGGATTATGAGTAGTTATAAACACAAAGTCTATGTAATCCCATAGATTCCTATGAAAGACACATAATAGGTAGTCCATCATTCAGGGAAAGCTTGCCTGAAGAGAAAGGTCTTTGCCTATTTTCGGAAAGACAATTGAGATGACGCAGTCCTGGCCTCTAGTGGGAGGGAGTTCCAGAGTCTGGGCGCAGCAGCCGAAAAGTCTCTTTCATGGGTTCCCACGAGACATACCTGTGAGGGTGGCGGGATGGAGAGAAGGGCCTCTCCTGATGACCTTACTACCCGAGTAGGTTCATACTGAGGTAGCTAGGACCCAGGTCGTACTGTGCTTTGTAGGCCAAGGTCAGCACCTTGAATTGTGCCCAATAGCTGATTGGCAGTCCATGGAGCTGCTTTAATAGGGGTGTAAGTTGACCTCTGTACCCCGCCCCTGTCAGCAGCCTGGCTGCTTCATTTTGGACCTCTTGGAGTTTCCTGAGATTTTTCATTGGTAGCCCCACATAGAGCACTTTACAGCAGTCTAACCAGGATGTCACTGGGACATTTGTCCCTGTGGCCAGAGCTGGTTTCTCAAGAAAGGGGTGTGACTGGCGTACTAGCCTTAATTGTGCAAATGCACTCCTTGCCACAAGCTGTGCCCTGGGCATCCAAGCTCAAGGATGAGTTCATGAGAAGAAAAAGGTTCAGGAGTGCTTATAAAGATCTCTAGCCCCTTCCCATCTTGGGGTTGCTACAGCTTCTTCTTTGGACTTGATAGCTCAAGAGTTACTTTTTATTTTGGATTTCCTTTCATGGAGCTGCTTCCTCCCAGACACATTCCTCTGTCATCTTCCAATGAAGAAAGACACAATGATAAAATGATAATGCCAATGAATTGCAGCCAAGCTCTTGCAATTTGATCTAATAACAGTAAAAAGAAATTGAATTTGCCTTCAGGAGGCACTTGAAACTTCATTTTGAGGAGCAGCAGCTATAGAACCATGATTAACACAGTGCCATCAGGCTATTGATTGAAAAGCAAAGACGCTGTAACAAAAACTAGATGTTTATGATCCATTTGTGCTGCACTCTATTATAAATAACAGTTGTCTTAGATGTGACATTGCTACTGGGCTATATTGCCCATGTTGGACCTGCTCCCTTTTAATTGGAAACAAAGCTGGCTGCCTTGCCCTTGATTACTTGGGATGTGGAATCTCTGGGAACTCATTTTGACCCAAGAGATCCCTGAGTTTCAAAGGCACAAGCCTATCTTCCATCCTTACAATGCATTTTGAAATATTTTTAGCCAGGTCTGGGGTAACTGCAGGAGGCCACAAATGGGCCCACACAGCTTGCCCCAGGAGCCCTTGCCTTCATATACTGTGGTCCTGCAAAATACCGGGAACACAGTATATGAACCTCAATAATAGCAGTGGACGACTGTATATGAATGCAGTTTAAAAGGCAATAAAGGATAAAGTACCATTATGACATGATATGGCGACTGCAGCAATGAAATTAAAAGACGCCTGCTTCTTGGGAGGCAAGTGATGGCAAACCTAGACACCATCTTAAAGAGCAGAGACATCACTTTGCCAACAAAGGTCCGGATAGTAAAAGCTATGGTTTTCCCAGTAGTGATGTATGGAAGTGAGAACTGGACTATAAAGAAGGCTGATCACTGCAGAATCAATGCTTTTGCGTTGTGGTGCTGGAGGAGACTCTTGAGAGTCCCCTGGACTGCAAGGAGATCAAACCTATCCATCCTGAAAGAAACCAACCCCGAATGTTCACTGGAAGGACAGATTTTGAAGCTGAGGCTCCAATACTTTGGCCACCTCATGAGGAGAGAGGACTCCTTGGAAAAGTCCCTGATATTGGGAAAGATTGAAGGCAAAAGGAAAAGAGGATGGCAGAGAACGAGATGATTGGATGGTGTCATCAATGCAACCAACATGGATTTGACCAAACTCCGGGAGGCAGTGGAAGATAGGAAGGCCTGGCGAACTCTGGTCCATGGGGTCACGAAGAGTCGGACACGACTGAATGACTGAACATCAACAAAATGACATGATAAACACATTGCAAGCAATAAGGCACAGCAGTCTGTTCAACGACCCCACTCATGCTCCCAGCCACGGAAGGAAACTTGCCTAAAGCGAAAGGTCGTTGCCTGCTTGAGGAGGGACAGTCTAGATGGGGCCAGCCTGGCTGCCTGTGGGAGGGAATCCCAAAATCTGGGAGCAGTAGTAGAGAGGGGCATCTCCTTTGATCCCCAACAACTGCACCTGGGAAGGTGGTGGGACCAAGAGAAAGACCTCTCCTGAAGATCTGAACAATAAGTGTCTGTTGCACTGATACAGAACTGGATTGCTTGGCACTTCAAAGGTATCACCATCCCTAGTGATACCACATTTTGCCATTTCATTCTGATTTTACTCCCTCCCACCATGTTTCCTTCCTTCATTCCTACCCGTGTGGATCTGATGAAATAGTCGGCAGCCTATGAAGCGTTGTGAGAAATAAAACTCATTATAATTTAGTGCTACAGCCGATGAACATGGTTGCCCATCACAAAGTTTTCCTACTGAATGTCACACACATGCAATTCAAGGACTTTTGTGTACAACAATTAAGACCTAGCTCCTGCAGCTGGCAAGGGTAGGTCTTCTGCTAATCTGTCATTAAAAATATATATATATGATGTTTTCAGTGGGCTTTTATTTCCCTCCCAAATGAGGCTTATAATTGACATCTTTTGACAGCAAAAGCAAAGCTGGTGATTTTTAAAAAAATAAAAATCCTTAACAACGCAACAGTATGTCTCATTCTTATTCCTTTGTATTGATGAAGCTCTGAGCTAGCATGCAGATGGTTGCAGTACCTTGATCTGTCCTGTCCCACTTGAAAAACATCTTGTCCAACAAATGGGTATGGAAAGCCATAGCTCCCGCAATGCTTGGCTTTCCTAATGGTTCAGCAAATATTCCAGTGTTTGGACTCAAGGCAGTGCCCTTGTTTGACCTTCTTAAAAGCTCCACAACAGGATAGTTTGGATTTAAATCACATAGGGCACATAGATAAGGACAGGTACTGTTAACTATCAAATGAGAAATTTAGAACCTGGCCTAGTGGTGTAATAATCTAGTAACCTGAAACATCATTCAAATTTCAGATACAATCTAAGCACATTTATATTCATTTGGGGTGGTAGGAAGGGCTGAAGCACTGCAGTAGGTACTGGACTGCAGGCTCAGCTTTATTTAATTATAAATTGACTCCTTTGAGTGAAATGCAGTTTTCTCCAATTCAATTTGGATGCTAACAGTGATACATTTACTAATCAGTTCCCTACTTTGCTACATTTGCACCTGTCAGGACAAAAACAGACAAGCCGCTCAAAGTGGATTTGAGGGATGTGAGTTATCTGGCTGAGAAAATAATACTGCTGACTGTCCCTTTTCATTTCCTCATGATATTTCTACCCATTTTTTGTATAACTTGAAATCTTTGGGGACAGCAATTTATATGTCTCCAGTGACATTAGTGTGATTTAACTATGGACATGACATATGTTCTGCAAAAATACTAGTTGTGCTTGAAATTCTAGCAAATCTTGCATGTTGAAATCATATTCCATAACGTACAGTGGTATTTTTATTCTCTAAAGCAGTGGTGCTTTGGACCACAACTCCCACAATTCCAAGGCTAGACTGCCAATGACAAAGGACTGTGGGTGTTGTGGTCCAAAGCATCTGGAGTACCAAAGGTTCTCCACCACTGCTCTATAGAATCTTATTATAGTGGTGCATGAGAAAAAAATATACAGTACATACTAGTTGCCATTGTATTCCTATAATTATTTTCATTGTTTAGATTCCCCATCCTGAATATTTCCCAGGCCCTTTGGAGATAGGCAGAAAACAGATTGAAAACAATCCTACCTGTACCTGTGAAATAAACCCAATTTACCCTTAATTTCCAAAAGGTTATGCATTCGAAGGTTGTTAATCTTCAGACTGTCGGAGACTGTTCCTGCACTGGAATTACACTTTAAATGAAGAAGTTTCTAAAGTTCCTGCAGTTCTAGGAGGCCTGAAAATAGATAGCTGGTGCCCTGACCCCCTTATTAACAGTGGCAGTCTCTCCTTTGAGACCAAATCTTTTCCCCTCAGTAATTATGAAGAAAATAGATGCTTGTAGAAGGTTTATTTTTAAAGAATGTCTTGGCTGTTCTTGAGAGGAATCAGGTGAGGATGAGTTAGTACAGAATGTGCTCTTCAGCTGTTCTGATTTAGTAGCTGTTTCCATTGATTCCTCTGCAATTCACTGTGTTTACGGAGCAGTTTAGAATTACCTGAGATATATATCTGTTTTAAGAATACATTCCAATGAGTTCATTACTTGAGGGTGAGCTCTATTTACTGTGCTGCTTAGCAGGTGCAGTTTTGTCTAGCTTGACCTGCTCCTGTTGGAGAGAGGAACACAGAAAGAGTCTTCCAAACTTTGGGGACCTTCTTTCGTACCATTGACTGTGACATTCTACTGCCCTGTCTAGATGGTTCTAGAATCGGAGGCATTGCTTTGGAGTGCTTGTTCCTGTATGACCAGAAAGAGTGTGTTATGGAGGTGTTACTTGGCTCTGTTGGGATTATACTAGAGGGGTGTCACTTTGGTCTGTCCTGTTGTCTTGCATGGCATTCACTGGCAGTGTAAGAAGTGAAAGTTGGTGAGATAATGAAGAGATTTGTGTGTGTGTTGTGTCATTATAGTCGTGACTGACTCTTTGTGACTCCATGTCCATGGAGTTTTCTTGGCAGGAATACTGGAGTGGCTTGCCAGATCCTTCTCCGGGCGCCTACAGCATCTGGTATTCCCTAGTGGTCTCCCATCCAAGTACTAACCAGGGCCGACCCTGCTTAGCTTCTGAAATCAGGCGAGATCGGATGTGCTAAGGGCATCTAGGCAGCTCGAAGAGATTTAGAAGTACTCTTTTATACTGAAACTTAGCCTATGCCCCTCTTCCAATTTCACCCTTCTGCTTTCCTCTTCTCTCCTTCTTGTTATGGCTCTTGGACTGATTTTGGATATGCCTAGCAGCATATAAATAAACAAAGCAAACAGCACCATTGTAGAAGTATTTAAAAACAAGTCTTTTGTTTTATTGGCCAGTGGTAAAGTGATTTCAGATCTACTCCCAAGTGTTGAGTAAGTGTCTATAGATTGTGATCTTGTTTGCAAGGGCTGATAGGCAGGGGGTGTATTCTCCTTCCCCACAAATTACTGTTGTTCCTAATACAGTGGTACCTTGAGGTACGAACACCCAGAATTATGAAAAATTTGAGTCACAAATAGACATCTGCGGGTATAGGAAAAAATTGATTTATGAAAAAAAGATTCTTACCTCGAAATGTGATTTCCCCTAGGAATGTATGCCTGAGCCCCCCACCTCTGTTGAGAGAGGGTGTTTCAATGCTCACATGAATGACTTCCCTCACTCCTCTCTCAAACCACCTATCTTCTCTGCCTAATATGTGTACATCCTCATCTTTGAAAGAGTGCCCTTTGTCCTTCAAATCCTTTGAGTGGCTTCTTGATTCCTTTTATTCCATAGCTCAGTGAATTAGAGCACTTGGGTAAGGAGCCAGTGATAGGGAGTCTGATCTATTTTGAGCTCACTGTTTGGATTTCTAAAGATTTTTCACTTTTCTTAAAGGAGAAGTAATATAGCAGGTAAAGAAGTAAAGGTAATGTCAAAGGACATGACAATGTGTGGATTAAAAGGACATCAGAAAGGAAGAACTAGAGAGGAAGCTCCTGCACATGGTGTGCCTTATTTGTTTACAACCCCATGTCTTAAGGGTACTTCTGTAGCAGATAATAAGGCAACACAAGAGGGCTATTATTTTGCAGTTCATCTTGAGTTCACAAACAGATTCTCTTCTGCTGTGGGACAGCTGTAATATAGGAGCTCAGTTCTCCTCAAAGCTGTTTTGCTTTGCTTAAAGAATTGAATCCTTGCCAACATACAGACGTCGGTGGAGCCAAAACAAATTTGCCATAATGCAAGGAAGAAATGTCGGCATAAATAATTTGCAGAAACAGATTTTATGATACGCTTACTTCGTTCATAGGGAGATGTTGGAGTACAGAATTCACAGAAATGGATTTGCTACACAGTTCCTTTTTTTTTAAAAGAGAAAACTTATTGTAAATAATTTGCAGAAGTGGGTCTCTGCTGCAAATCCTTGGCTTTTGGGAACATTGATGCATAAGGTATAGGAAGAGAGAAGTGGCAACTGCCGATGTTTGCCAAGCACTCTTTAGATCTAAATAATTCAGCTGTTTCAAACTGATTTTCAAAAACCACACAACACATGTTACATTTGATTGGGTGAAAAAAGTGATATTTCTGAAATATCAAGTTACCATTTAAAAAAGTACATAGGGATAACAAAATGCAATACTTAGGTGGATTCAAAAGTGTGTAGAGAAATCATAGGGAAGCATGCCCTGTGCATGTTTTGGAGTAAAAGGAAAATAATGTTGTGTCTGTTATTTGGGTTCTAGAATTGTTTGCATTTCTCTGTGGATTTAATTATACAAGGGCTACATTTTCCCCTCCTCATAACCATTCATTTCTTCCACAGTATGGATTTTTTTGGTGTGGGAAACCTTGAGTTTTCCTAGGATCATTTGGGTTCCTCATTTATAAATCTCTTGTGGTTTGGGCCCAAATTTATGCACACAATATTATGTTTAATGATTCTGCATCATTTCAATAGTAAATGCTGATAGATACATTTTTCAAAAGATCATCGTGCTAATAGGATTATGTTTTTATGATTGCTTCCAAATGCACAGTTTTCAAAGATCTGCTGCTAAATATCTGAAGAAGTGGACGTGTCCACGAAAGCTTTCATTAAAATATAATAGTCAGTCTTTAAGGTGCTGCATGTTTATGTTTTTTATTTTGTTTTGCTTTGATTTTTGCATGGGGTTTTCAAAGAGGCAGCTATGGTAGCCTACCTTAGCATTTTGGAAAAAGAAGAGAAAGAAAGAAAGGGGGCAAACCCCAATATACTATAGTACTTTTAAGGTGAACAATTTTGTTTCAAGGTGAATTTTCATGGCTCGAAGTTAAAAATCTGTAAAATCTTAAACTGAAATAAAATGGTTGGTCTTTAAAGGACTACAATACTTTTCAGATTTTCTTTTTCATTCTTTTCCTTTAAAAAGATTGAGGGTTGTACCAATTTGTGTTTATGTGTGATGGTGAGTAAGGATGACTCCTTACGAAGAACCTTGGTGTAATTTGGTTGTGCTTATTTTATATCATCAGGAACTTATATGTTTTGATTGATTGATTGATGTGAGATGGTTTTCCTGTTGATTTTTATTGACTTATCAATATCCCTCATCTCTTATACCTCCACATTTGGAACGGTTTGTTAGCTATCAGGAGTAGATTTTGGCATGGTGCATACTATTTACACTACAGAGGTGAAAGCAAAATCCTTTAGATGAGTTATTTCAACCTGTACTTCTCAGGATCCAATATTCTGTGAATGCCCCGCAGTCTTCCACCCCAGGTGAAAATATATAGATTGCATTCACTTGTGTTCCTTATGCAAACACACATGCTAGCAAAAAGTCTTAGTTGCTGTGTATGAATATCCATGAGGCTAGTTTAGGAAATGTTGAAGATTATCCATTGGATTATAAACCCCATTTCAAAATGTATCATGCCAAAAGCAAAAGAAAATACAAAAATCAAGAAGGCAGAAATGTTGACGCATGTTGAAAGAGTAGCTGCTGTATTTTAAGGGACGAGTCCACTCCCTCAGGCATGCAAATAAAGCTTCTTGACAAACATTTGTACATTCATATTGGCCCCCATACAAAATACTGTTTCCTGGGCACAAGGTGTTGATAGAATGATATTAAGACAGTTAATGTAATTCACATTTAGTTTGAGGTGCTGGGTAAATGCTGTGGTTCAACTTTGTATATACTTTTGAACAGTATGCAAGATTTTTTAGGTGCCGAACTTAGAGGCTATATTGTATTCTCTCTGTCTGTGTGTGTGTGTTGTGTCCTTACAGTCGTGACCGACTCTTCATGACCCCATGACCATGGACTTTTCTTGGCAGGAATACTGGAGTGGTTTGCCAGTTCCTAGTCCAGACACCTACAGCACCTGGTATTCTCTGGTGGTCTCCCATCCAAGTAATAACCGGTGCCGATTCTGCTTAGCTTCTGAAATCAGGCGAGATCAGATGTGCTCAGGGCATCTAGGCAGCAATATTGTATTCTTCATATTGATTAAATATATTGTGCGTACCCGTTTCTAGATCCTTTCCCTCCCTAACAGGGATGGAGAAGAAATCCCAGAGAGAAAAGTGATTTGTATATGATATTCTTGAGATCATTTCTTTCTGCTTTGTTAGTGGACCCCACCACCAAGTGGGACAAACACTAAGAAAATGATTTCTTGCTGCATTGTAACAGGATTGTGGCCACAGACAAAGGCATTTTAAAAGTTAGTCCAAGCTCGATACGGTTAAAACAGCGAAGATCTAGTTGACATTTTGGTTATGTCCTCCCGCCAACTCCTGTTAATGAGAACCCACTGACCTGTTAGTCTATTATAGCAATCTCTATTCTTCTAAGAAGCCCAAACCAAATTACAGAACTAAAACATATGAGACAATGACCTGTAAAAGATATTTGGGACGATGGTGCGTGGATATCCCAGAATTATTCTGGGGATTTAAATTTGAGTCTCTCTCTTTCAGCCATATCTTACTGGGAAGTGTACCAATGGAACTGCAGAAACAAACCCGTAGTTCCCCTCCTTGCAACATAAAAGAGTTATGCAACTGCTGCTTCTTTTGGAAAGATTTGAGGAGTTAAATGTGGATGGAAAAACCACTGTCTTAAAGCTTCTCAGCATCTCCCTCTAGAAATCTCTCTCTCTCTCTCTCTCTCTCTCTCTCTCTCTCTCTCTCTCTCTCTCTCTCTCTCTCTCTCTCTCTCTCTCTCTGTCAACCAAGCTGTTGACTGTTGTTCATATATGTTTTCTCACTTATCTCAGGGATTCTCAGTGGGGCCAAGGCCATCTAAACATTTCCTACTTTGTTATTTTCTTCACTCCAGGCAAGAGGAGCAGATATTCCTGATATTTCAGGAGAACTACCATTGCGGACGTGTGGGAGCACGGCAAGCATGAAAGTGAAAAATGTGAAGAAGTAAGTTAACATATTATTATTATTATTTTCAACCATCAACAGTTACCTTGATGATCCCCGATTACTGGATGATTTGCTCTTGATGAAGACTGGAAACCCAAACCCGAAGGCAAATTGATTTTGCAAAAGGTATCAGGAAATACATTCAAATCTGCTGAGAGCCCACCCATGCTTCGGGTGGTTCTTAATGTATTACATCTGGGAACTAAGGAAAGAACAACAGGAAATTATTCATAAAATGTCCCATCTTTTGTTACTGTTCTTTCAAAATAAGTTTTTTTTTTTAATGCCCAACAGGTTTTGGAATGACAATGAGTGAATTGGAAAGATCATTTTTACTTGGTGGTCTGGTGCAGATGTGAAACTGTTGATCTAGAGCCATGTTAAGGAAGAATAATGTAATGGATACTGGCAGATGTTCTCTGCAGATTTTGATGACGAAGCACCTTGAGACAGAGATACTGCATTAAGAAAAGGCCAATACAAGGAAGTTTATTCTGCTCTTCTTGAGAGTGAAAGGGCTGGAGCCTTTTTAAAAATCACCAGCAGCATTAACAAAAACCAGAAATAATCCAAAACATATGGTTCTGTGCACACGCACACGCGCACACACACACACCACTCACTCACTCTCTCTCACACACCCCACACCCCCACACCCCCACACTCCCACACACATTTTGTAAAAGGCACTTTTTTGTATAAAAAGGACGTTACAGATTCGAAAAGGTCCTGAAATGCAAAAAAATGCATAGAACTCCTTATATTATTATTCAGCAATGGACAAAACTTGGGGAGGTTTTCATTTTCACCAACGTCTATGCCACACTATGTCTATGTTGATGTCTCTAGATGCTGTGGACAGACCCATCTTTCTCTCTACATCAGTTGGATGCAGTCAGTTTTTATTTGTTTGCTGTTGATCTGTGTAAGAAGTGAAATGTATTTATTCTTTCTCCTACAGATGTCACGGTTACTTCACCTCCACTCTTGTCCCGGCAGGAGGTGGAGCATTATTTTGAAATTGTAAATACCAAACTATCAGTAGTGTAACTTGCAGTACATGTGGTCCCTGATGCCAAACCCTTGTCTTTAAAGACATACTGTATATGCTCAAATATAAGCCTAGTTTTTCAGCCCTAATTTTGGGATGAAAAAAGGGGCCCTCGACTTATATGCGGGTCAATACTTTTAGCCACTTAGGCAAGTGCTTGGGTCAGTGGCTAAAAGTCATTTTAAACATCACACACCACTCTCCCAGCTCACAAAGGAGGAGCTGCCAGGCCCTGCTGCATTTCCCACCCTAGACTTATACTCGAGTCAATACGTTTACCCAGTTTTTTGGGGTTTAATTAGGGGCCTCGACTTATACTCGGGTCGACTTATACTCGAGTATATACAGGTAACTGCAATCCCTAGGAAAATTTCCGTGTCAGGTGTGATATAACATCTGAATTATGTTTCAAAACCAAGTGTGCGAGAAGGGAGCCCTCAGCTTCAGTTCATGCATGTCTCAGCTACTGTATGTTTGGAAGCAAAATACCTCCTACTGAACGTCTTTATATTTATTTTATATTTACTTTCCCAATTTTGCCCCCCTGAACTGAACACACTCCCATATAATCTGTTCATTGGATTTTTGTGTTTGAACTGTTTTAGCTGTAATATTGATTTAAGGCTCAGAAGGCTTCCCAGTAGAGACGGATTTATTCACCCATCTATCATCTGCTGATTTTGCCAGAAGATTTTCTGGTGGGGAAACAATTTTCCCCTTCAAAGTCCTATGGGAAACCCGAGGGCATGATCACATTCCATTATTTTACAACCACAGATCCTTGGGAGTTTAAAAACCAGAAAAGCTTCAGCAACTGCTGGAATGACAGCCTTTGTGGGTGCCTTCTGCAGTGAGACTGTCCAAGTCAATCGAGGTGCACCACAACATTTAAACTAGACAAGTAACACACAATTGTCTCCCCCCCCCCCCCCCCCAGATCTACCGACCCAGGACTGCTGGGTTGTGATTCCTTCCACAGGTTTCATTTTTGTGACACTGTTCACACTGCTTGGTTTGTTGCTCACATCCTTGAAATTAGGAGAACACCTTAATTCTCCACACACACACACACACACACTCTTTCGGCACCACTGCTCTGGAATGTGCACTCTCTTCTGTAAACAGCCTTTAACAAGTGACATATTTGTTAGTTACTATATATTTCCTAGAATTCTTTCCACACCGTTTTCCTGCGCCACAGGGATAGCTTTCCACTTTGTATTTGATTTGAAATTATTAGATTCCAAATCACATATTTGGGGACACTAGTTGTATTTTTTTTAAAAAGCACAAAATTTCTGTAGTAGTTTATATCGGAACTATTATTTGCCTTTCAGATTGTCCTTCACCAAGGGCCACTTTCCAAAGATGGCAGAATGTGCACATTTCCATTATGAAAATGTTGACTTTGGCAATATACAGGTGAGTTTATTCATGGGGTTTCTCTGTTTATCCCGGTGAAATAACAGTAATGTGGAGAGTCCCGATATTAATTTGTTCTCCTTGTTGCGTTGTTATTAGATAGCTAATACATCCTAGGCTGTCTCATAACTTGTTCCAATAATTCTACACCTTCATCTTTCAAGGGTGCTACGGTTTTCTCTTTAAATTTCTATAGCCTCCTCCAATGGTCCTGCACTTTTATCTCTTGACTGTTTTGTAGCAATGTTTTTAATTTGTAGCCTCTCTGCCTCTCTTGATGCTACTGATTGAGTAGTTGCTTCTTTCACATTCTCCTCTTCATCCCTGTAGCAGGTCAGTCCTGTTCTGAATTCCTAATCCTTCACTAAAGTTGTATGAAGGTGACCCTGTTTTCTTTCCTGCAAATAGGGATGGGCAGTAGAGCTGCACTCCCAATGTCTTTAAAAATACTTGTCCTTAAAGCATACACAGGTCTTCCCACTGCATTAAATGCATTTCCATGGTAAAATGGTTGTTGGAAGTTTTAACGGGGTATTGTGACTGAAGCAACAATGATGAACTGTCTTGGAGAAAGGAGAGTTGAATCACAGCTAGAGCCTAAGAGATTATACTGTAAAAGCAGTCCTGTAAAATTTCTTTCTTGATTACTACTAATGAATCTTTAATTGTAAGAGGACTTGTTTTTAAACAAAGCTTTTAAGCATTTCCTTAACATAGTCTAAGAATGCTGCTCACAAGGTTTAACCTGGCCTGTGGTTAAAAGCTTTACTGAACTGGATTCTCAGTTGCTACCAGCTTTGCTCTGGTTCATGAAATTCTTCAGTTAAATCTAGAGCCTTTATCAGTGTTGTCAGCAGTAAAATCTGCTTTTTAGGGATGAGCACCAAACGAAACATGAAATGCTGTTTCATCGTTTTGTTCGCTAACAAAACGAAATGAAACAAAACAAAATGGGGAAGCAGCATTTCATTAGTAATGAAACAAAACAGCATTTTTTTCTGTTTAAGACAAACCTATTCGTTTCACTGTAAAACAGGTACCCTGGGTCCTAGAGGAGCCAATTTGGTGCCTCTAGGACCCAGGGAATCTGTTTTATAGAGTAACAAATCACTTGATTTTCATTTCATACAGTTTTTTTTAAAGAACAATCGTTTCTAATGAAACGAAACAAATCATGGGGGAACGAAACAAAACAAAACACTTTTTTTGTGTGCCCATGCCTACTGCTTTTCTTATGAATTTGCTTGTAAGCCCAGAAGTATAGACATCATTGTGTGCAAGAATTATAAAAGAACTGCATTTGAGAAGTTTTGGATTTCCTCCTTTGCTTTTGTATATTTTCACTTCCTCAAGGGTTAATTCATTCTCTGAAAAGGCACTTCTGTACAGATGCATTTAGTACCCCAAATGTGGAGTTTACTTAGCATTTATATTATAAACCAGAATCATTTTACCTCGCACTTGAGCTGAGAGAAGCTCCCAGTGAGGTTTATAAAAATCAATAGTAGCAATCGTGTTTATAATCAAACAGACGTATCACAAAAGGAAAAGGAACGAGACCAATGGAGGAAAAATCAAGTTTGGTAGTAGCTCTTGGTCATAGTACTAGTTAATGGACTGTGAGATACTGACAATACGTATGTTTGTGTACATAACCTAATATGAATATTATTTTAGATAAACTTAAAATTGTGGACTTTGTTGTATAATTCAGTGCATTTAAGCTGAGAACAGATTTAAAAGTGAAGACTGGGAAATATATCTCTTTTTAGTTAATGATTAACCCAGGATGGGCATTAATAAATACAGGTTATATATTAAATAGTGTATCCTTTTTCTTTATGAATCCGTAACAGCAATACTTGAAGTTATAAAATTAGATTTGTTGTTTGTGGTCGTTGTGAGCCAAAATCTGAATGCCAAATGGAAGGAAAACTATTGTTGCATTTTTTTTGGCTGGAATTAATTGTTCCATCTGTTAAAGTATATTTGTGAGAGAGATGAGTATGTGTGCCTGCACACGTATATTCAATTTTATGTTCTGAAACATTCCGTTTTCATGATGAATGGCAACCGCACTGCTGCAGATCTTTCAGCAAGACTGCATTCACTGGCTGTGCAAATAATGGAATTTATTGGACTATCTGCTCTCCAGACATAGAATGTGCTTTGTTGCCACCAACAGCTGGAATTCACCAGTTAATAGAGAGTGTAGATTATATTTATTGTTTCATTAATCCTTCAAAATGGAGCTAGTTCATGTTGAAGTGTGTGCTGAAAGGTCGTTCTTTGCATGATCCATTTAATTTTGCTTTATTGGTGGCTCTGTGGAAGTTTGGTAATAAGGAGGCCGAGAAGGGGGTTTAAAATTCATTTCAGGCAGAAGTGGAAATCCATCAATATAGCTTATTTCATGTAAAGTAGATTACATCCTCAGCCATGTTGTTCTTTTGGAGAGCAAAAATTTCTGATCCCACCCTGCAAAGATACCTGACAATCCTGTTTGTTGTAGGGAAGCCATTGGGAGCAGTGAGATGGGGAAAACCATTCATTTCCCAATACTGCCACCATCCAGACAATGATTCTGGTGACAGTGGTTTTTAGAAATTAAAAGGCAAAGTGTGCTGCTTACATACCACCCCATCGTGCTTAAAGCACTCTCTGGGTGGCTCACAAGTTAATTATCCTGGTTACACATTGGATATAAGGCTTGCTCCAGGTCTCAATGGTTTTCTCCATGGCGAAAGGGATGCCAGAGATTCCTGAGATCGAGTAGGAAAGAATTGGAAAGTTTTAATTTCCATAAAAACTGCCATGATTGATGATGCCATTGGCTTCCAGTGGCAGGAATTATGTTGCTAGATTTCAGCCAGTGTGTATTGCTAAGCAGTTTTTAATATCTACCCTTCTTTAGAGCATGCTCTTAATGAACACACTCAAGAACCGAGGCACATGGGTGTTGTGATACAACAGGAAGCTGCAGTGGCTCTGAGGCTGAATGCCAGATAATCTACCGTAGGGAATAAAAAGTGTCTTACAGCAGTGATTGTGAACTTTTTAGAGACCGAGTGCCCAAACTGCGATTTAGATCCCACTAATTTTTTGCAACGTGCTAATACAGCAAGTTAACCTGAATACAGGTGGCTGTTAAGGGGGCAAATCAAATCAAATTTTATTATACGGTCATTGACCCGAGTAATTAAAAATAGACTTACAAAATACAGTATATAAAATGCGTAAAATACGTATTTGCTTTGCTTTGCTTTGCTGTTAAGGGGCAATGTCAGGTGCCCACAGAAAGGACTCTGAGTGCCACCTTTTGGCACCTGTGCCATAGATTCGTCAACACTGTCTTATAGTTTTCCTGTCTGTTCTGCTCTAAGTGTGAGTGTGCATTATCATACCATCAGGTGAGCTGCTTTGCTTTGGATGGCCTGGTGGAACCGAGGATCACAGAATCTACTCTTACCCTTCATTCTCAATTCCAAGAGATGCCAAACTTTTACAAAAAGCCTATAATGAGCTATGCAGAATGCTTGACTTTTGCTCTGGCAGTCAACCATGCTCAGGGTCAACCTCACTAGCTTGACATGACTTGGCTTTTGGGGCCTTCAGTTGGTGCATGTGGGGCTACAAGCTTTGTTATTCTTTGTTAATATAATTAATAAAATTCTATGTCCCACTTTCTTCCAATGGATTCAAAACTGTAGTGTACAAGGTTCTCTCCTTCACTTGCTCCTCACAACAGGCTGAGAATGTGTGAGTGGCTGAAGGCCATCCAACAAGATCCATGGCTGAGTGCAGATTTGAACCCATGTTCTTCTAAATCCAGGTCCAACTCTATAGCTACTATATCTGTCTCTGCACATGGATGTGGCCCCTACTGAGTTTAAAGTGCACAAAAAAAATCCATCAGCATCCTGGGATACAGTTGAGATGGACGAGAAGCCACTGAACACCAGGGTTTGAACTCACAAGAGGTCTATACCTGTCTGAACAATAGAGGTGTTGTTGGTAGGCCATCAGAGAGAATATCTGAAACTCAGAATGAAGTTTTAGTCCTGTGTAGAGATGGGCACAAACTGCAGTTTGGCGGTTCGGGGCACAGGTGTTCTGAGCAATGCAGTACACTCCCCTCTCCCGCCTCCCCTTGTGTGTGGGCCCATTCCCTGGGCAAAGCACACTTCGCTCCCCCACCTTCTAAGTGCAAATGCCCATTCACCGATTCCAATACGTGCTTCTCTCCTTCTGCCTTCCCACACAGATGAGGAGGTGGGGAGACAAGCCCACAGCACTGCCTTTGAGTGGGTGTCCAATGAAGGAGGTGGAGGAGGGAAGCATGTGCTACGATCGGTGAGTGGGTGATCAAACAGAAGAGGTGGCATAGGGAGGCAACCTTTAGCCAGGGAGTGGGCAAATGTGCAGAGGTGGCAGAAGAGGTGAGTGCACAGCACACCTGTGCAGACACTGTGCTGAACTGAGATGAACCATTGAACTGCGATTCATGCCTACCTCTGGCCTTCGGTGAATAATCATGGTTTATTATAAAGCAATGCAAAGTGCTCCACTTATATACTGCCCCGTAGCATTTCAAGCACTCTCTGGGCGGTTTACAATTTTAATTATGCAGATTACCCATCCCCCCCCCAAGCTGGGTACTCATTTTATTGACCTCAGAAGGCTGAGTCATCCATGATCCGGCTACCAGGTGATGAGCACAGTTTTAGCGGCAATGCAGGTATTTAACCCCTGCACCATGAGGCTCCTCTATGTATTGGTTTCTTGTGACATTGTAATACATAAAGTCTTCCTCAGTGCTGATTCTAACAAAATAAAGGCAACTCCCTGTTGGAATCTCCTTTTTTTCTGCAAGTGCACAGACCCCTTTAAAAAAACAAGCAAAACTATGGTGCTTTGGAGCGTAGAGGTCAATGTTCCATGGAGTGCAGACCTGTCTCAATGTCTGGCTAGTACACTGTTTTAATCCATGTTTAATATTTCAAATAGAGCAGTTACACTGATATATCACAGGACCTTCCATCCCTAATGATAGCAATATTTAGTACAATTTGTGCAAATGGCGTTTTAGCAAGATTAGTTCTGGGCCATTTTTGTTTGTTTGCACAATCTTCTGAAGCACAGGCATGAGTATCCACACACAAGGTATTAAATTAGCCTTTTAGGCATTATGAATCTGCGTCTTTATGAGTGAGAAGACATGACTGTGCATCAGCATAAAAATAGACCACTGAAACACATTGGAAGTTGGTGTTCTGTTACTGCACATGAAAAATCCATTCTGATACTCAGCGAACCCTGACATTGCGCATTATATGTGCATATTATTGGTGGTATAATAGCTATTTGAGCTGAAAATTGTTTTTGTAGCTTTGGAAGCTGTGCCAGAAACCCTTTGCTGTGTTGTTTTGATGTAGAATATCTTTTGCAAACGGTATTTTTTCCAGCCAAGAGTTTGCTCTGCTGCTCTGCTTCTAGACTTGGTAAGAGTTCTTAACGTGCGTAGAATTGTAATAAACCTTCTGGGGAAAGGGTCTACTTACTCTGTCTGTTAAGGGCTGGAAATGTGGTGTGGTGGCTCTCTGGTAAACACAGCTAGCACACGGGGAACCAGTTTAGACTAACTTTATGTCTGTAGCTGTTACATCAAAATGATGACAATGACTTGCCCTCCAATTTTTGTACCCACTGCACAGGGCTTTTTGTGTGTGTGCATGTGTGAAACTCCCTCCCCCTCCAATGGTTGTGTTGCATCCAGCAAAAATGGTTGCAATGGATGTGCGGGCCTTCCCCACCCCTGAAGGAACCTTGGTTTACAATATATTGCCTCTGACTTTGCAATATATGACAATCTGCCATCAATGAACACATCTTGTTTTTGTTGGTGGTGTGGAGGAATTTTAGATGGGCTACTGTAATCATGTATGGTAGACCACCTAAAAGTTACAGGGATGGGAACTAACAAGTGATAACATAGTGTCAATGTAAGAATAGCGCTATTAAAATTGTTATGGTTGCTGGTTTTTCAAACTTATTTATTTTTATCTTTAAAATGACAAATGCAATATAAAAGCAAAATAACTTCAGCACAAACTAAAACAAAACAACCCCTTTACTTTTTTCCAGTGTGCACCACACCTCCCACTCAGGACTTAGTCTGTGCTTAAAATCCTTAAGATAGCAGTCTTTCCATTTCTCTCCAGAAACACATAGCGTCTTCCCCTTATGTATACCATTTTCATTTTTGAAATGCAAATACTAATAATTTATTCCATATTGAATTAAAATTATTACTCCCCCCCCCAGTCCTCGCAGTCCAATTCGGGGCAGCAGCAGGCTAGGGGTAAGTACAAGAATCCCCAGTTAGGGCCCCCACACCCAAACTGACCTGCATCTGCATATCGTGGATTTTCAGTTATCGCGGGTTGGGTCAGGTCCCTAACCCCAGCGAGAGGCGGGGGATCACTGTATCAACAGTCACAGGCTGCATGTTGTTTTGGAGTAGAAGGCATCAGCCTCCTTAATAATTAACTTGGGATATTCAGTAGCCTGCTCTTTTCTTAGGAATTAGTCTCGTCCAGTTTCAAAACTCTTACTACCACCACCACTCCTGGGAGAATTGGTGGCATATGGTCTGAGAACAGTATCCACCTTCCCAGATACTCCCTTTGTGCCACATTGGTAGAGAGACTTTAGAATATAGGGCAAGAACAAAATAAATGTGGACCATAAAAAAATGACCCAAAAAGTCTGTGATGGCCAGCCACAGTTGACTGCACACAAAGGATGTAATGGAATTATTCATCACAACAACACTAAAATTCCTGAATCCATTGAATGTACACCAATTAGGCCTTAGGTGATGCAGTGACTGCAGTTTAGCCTATTGCTTTTCTAACACTGGCCGGGAGCGGTGGTGGTGGTGGTGGGGAAGCATATTGGTTTCTTTCTAGAAAAATGGGTAAAAATATTTTAGAATGATAGATTTAGAAGAGACCTCAAGGGCCATCCAGTCCAACCCCCTGCCATGCAGGAACCCCCATCACAGGACTCCCTTCAGATGGCCATCCAGCCTCTGCTTAAAAACCTCCAAAGAAGGAGACTCCACCACCCTCCGTGGCAGCATATTCCACTCCCGGACAACTCTAACCGTCAGGAAGTTCTTCCTCATGTTCAAATGGAATCTCTTTTCCCTAGGAACCATTGCTTTGAGTTCTAGTCTCTGAAGCTATGGAAAGCAAACCTGTCCCCTCTTCGATATGATATCCTTTCAAATATTGAAACATGGCTATCATATCCCCTCTTAGCCTTCTTCTTGTAAGGCTAAACATTCCCAGCTCTCTCATAAATAAAAATGAAATAATACAAAATTATTGTCATTGTTAATTGTGCGTTAGCATCAGTCTGTCTGCCCCTTTCTAAGTTTTCCAGATTGATACTAATCAGAAGTGGCCTACCATTCCCCTTTTCCTAGGGCATCCTGCCCAAGGTCACATAGGCTGCCCCTTCTGGGACGAAGTGGGGAATTCAATTCTCACTCTCTGGCTCTACAGCCAGATACCCAACTCACTGAGCAATCGAGCCAGCTCCATTATGACCACAGGGATTGGAACAACCAAGAGTATCATGTTGTTTGACTTCAAGGCTGACGTGTTAAAGTCATGTCGTGTTTGCTAGGCAAAAGTCCAAAGTATGCATGGGTGCATGCTAGTCAGTGGAGCATAAGGTGTCTGCCTGCAGTTGAGCACTGGTTGGAACAAGGAAGTTATGAAAGGGAGACCTACTCAGTTGACAATGGCCGAAATCCCATTGCACACCTACATGTGTACAGTTTGAAGTTGCACGTGTGGTCGTTGTTCTATGGCTCAGGTGCAAGTGCTGTCCTAGAAGTGCTCCCCCCATCTCTGGCACATTACATAATTGGTCATGGTAGGGATGCACAACTGATTGCACAATTACAAAGCACAATTGTGTTTTGGCACATAACACCCCTCCCCAGCACATTTACACTGGTGTGCTTTAGACAGGCAGAATCGGGATATTAGCCACTCTGTGTGTGTGTGTGTGTGTGTGTGTGTGTGTGTGTGTGTGTGTGTGTGTGTGTGTGTGTGTGTGTGTGTGTGTATACACACATGCACATTTGACTAAGAATCCTCAATAGCCCCTGAGTTGTGGTCCTAGGGCATTTTGGTAAAAAGCAAAGCAAAGCAAAGTGGTCTGCTTGTATACCGCCCCATACCACTTCAAGTAGTCTCTGGGCAGTTTACATTTTTTAATAGTATGCAGGCTACACATTGCCCCCCACCCCACCACAGCAAGCTGGGTATTCATTTTACTGACCTCAGAAGGATGGAAGGCTGAGTCAACCATGAGCCAGGATTGAACCCCAGGTCGTGAGCACAGTTTTACCAGCAGTACAGGCATTTAATCACTGCACCACGAGGCTCTTATTGATACTACTGAGTAATTCAGGGACTCAAAGAATACTTGTTTTTCAAGGCAGAATTGATGGTACAGGGTTGTAAGTATGATAGAAGGAGTGCCTTGGGGAGAGAGATGAATCACACCTTCCTTGAAGCTATTTTCATTATTAAAATTCAGTACAACAACCCTTAAGAAAGATGTGTCTTTGTTTTCTTTAATTTATTGATGGATCTACGTGGAGTTGACAAAGCATTCTGGCTAAATTGATGACCGCCCCTTTGTGCGTGCTTGTGTATGGTTTTGAATTTAGTTTGTATTCCATTTTTCTCTGCTCATACACAGAAAAGTAGGGTCCTTGGGTTAAGGTGTGTGCATTTTGTCGAAAGAACTAGCACTATTTTTGGTTATGCACTGCCATCTGGCGTTTAGAGAAAGATTGCAACTATTTCATCAGGCTAGGAAACAGGTTACAAAGTGGTGAGCGGATATTATTTGTCTTAAAACATGAAAGAACACAGAAGGGTGGAAAAATTAAACCTCGGGATTGTTACCACTTCTCAAGTGCAGAGAAATATCAGACCAGTGAGATGCTTTCTAAGGTTATTGTAATGATGAATGTATATTGCTGTGTAGATTTGTGGAGCACAGCAGAAAACCTTTGGAAATCATTTATGCCTAATCCTATATTTCAGGCTCACAAGGCTGATTCAGTTTGTGATCTTGAAGTTGCCTCTGCCTATTTTCTAGCCTTTGGGGTTGTGTTTGGAGGCTTATAGGATTGCAGTGCAGTTGCTTGTGAATTGGTTTCCATGGTGATGAGGAAGGGCAGTTGACCTAAAGGAACCTCCAGAGAGTGCTTGTGATCTTCCTGCTAGACCTTTGAGATGGAGGAACGCTATCACTGTAAGTGAGACCCTGTTGCCTATTGGTTGGGTTATTGGAAACAGATTTTGGAGCCTGTTGTTAATCTTTGCATATCCCTGGGGAACAAAACCCATTGTCCTCAATAGCTGCTTGCTATTACAAGAGGAACAGCCTCCTAACCTGTATGCTTCTAACTCTGAGCTGCCATATGTGAAGTAGCCCCAGGATGTCACATTAGCATTGTTGGCATGGTGATAAGCACCCACTCATGCATGCTCTTTAAAACTACATTTTGCTTTCTCTTCAATAAGTGTGCTTACCTGATTAATTGTTTCCTCTTAAGTTCAATAGACTCTCATCTTTCAGTTATAATGGTTTGCTATGTCGTTCCCCACTGCAGAAAAGCGAGATGAAGAGGTCTTGCAGAAATCCTTGCTTTGCATGGAGGAAGGCATTTGTACATGTCAAGACTTCTTTGTTCCAGTAGTTATTAGCCCCAGAAAGAGTTCTCATCTCCAACATCAGAACGGGACAAGGAGTACTCTTTTGTCCAGTTAAGGTTCTTCAGTTTTTGCACGCAATGTATTTGTGTAAATGTTCTGTTCTTCTGGGAAGGAACATGCAGCAAGCTAAAAAGGATTGACTGGCACAAAACCACACAATTGCCTTTTTTTTTAAAAAAAATATATCTGTTTACACCATCATCTTACCAGCAACATTACCAGTCAGCAACTTTCCCAGGCAGAGATGGGCAAATTAGGTGGAGAACACTCAGTCTTTTGATGTCAGCATTATCTGCTCTCTGTATCTGACTGTCCTTATAGTGTGACTTGCTAAAATCAAGTGATGAAGATGAGAAAAAGTGCTGCAATTTTTAAAACATATTTTTTCCTAATTATTATTATGAAAAGTTGTTAAAGTGATGTGGAAAAGTGGACTTTTAGAATATTGTTTAATGCCATGAAACTGATCCCCAGTCTTTCTCACACACAAACACACTTTCTTAACAAGTGTTTGAGGAGGAAGACTTGGTTCAGCTCTAGTTAATAATGGCCACTGAATTGTTAGTGGGAGATGTTGGAGGTGGGCATATAGGAGAACTGATGGTGTTTTAGAATCATCAGTACAATTATACACAACTAGGCCATTATTTTATTCTGACCAATCAGGATCTCTCACAAAAGACCAAACCTTCCTAGACCTCTACCACCAGGCTGGCTCTTAAATAGAGCTTGACATGGAATGTCGAAAGTGACACTGCTAGGAATTATGGGAAACACCATGAAATTCATGAGTCATGGGTTTGAAGAGAGGATGGAGCCAGGAAAATTAGGACCGAAGGAGAATTTCATGAATGAGGTAGAAATGAAGGACAGTGCCTTTTTTGAAAGGAAGCAAAGGGATGGGTAAGTAAGAATGTTTTGGTAGTGGTTTTAGAAGCGGTGACTGTGTTAGTCTGTGCTAGTATAACTGGAGTACTGTGTCCAGTTCTGTGTGCCTCAATTTAAAAAGGATGTTGACAACCTCGAGCAGGTGCAGAGGAGGGCGACAAGGATGGTTGAAGGTCTGGAGGAAATGTCTTATGAGGAACGGCTTAGGGAGCTGGGAATGTTTAGCCTTTCAAAAAGAAGGCTGATGGGGGATATGATAGCTATGTTTAAATATTTGAAAGGATGTCATATTGAAGAGGGAACACGTTTGTTTTCCATGGCTTCTGAGACTAGGACTCAGGATAATGGTTTCAAACTACAGGAAAAGAGATTCCATTTGAACATCAGGAAGAAATTCATGACAGTGGAATATGCTATCATGGAGGGTGGTGGAGTCTCCTTCTTTGGAGGTTTTTAAGCAGAGGCTGGATGGCCATCTGTCGGAAATACTGTGATGGGGGTTCCTGCATGTCAGGCGGTTGGACTGGATGGCCCTTGAGGTCTCTTCCAACTCTATGAGTCTATGATTCTAGGCAGAACCAAAAAGTAAATTAAAAATAAAGACAAAAATGCTGTGGCCAACGTTCCCTCTAAGCTGTGCAGTGTTCAACACTGTATTTGTGTCATGCAGCTGAGCCCATGTTGGCACCTAGTTGCTTCCAGTTGCGTCTCAAACCCCATGTGTGCAGGGTTAGGGATGGACCCCTGCCCAGCACTAGTAGAACATTAGAGGGAATGTTGATTGGGCCACCTTAGAGACTGACTGCTATATTTTAATGTGTGCTTTCATGGACAAGGCCACTTCCTCAGACATTTTGTTTGTTTTGTTTTAGTACTCTTCTACTTTATCATTTGCAAATGGGGACAGCGAAGGCCACAACAACCGATGAAATGTTTTCCCCTCTCTGCGTTAGGTTTTGTTAGTGAGTCTCCATCTTCCACCCCAACTTAAAGCATGCACTGTATTTTTGGAAGCATTGACTGCATTTTGTTGAGAGAGAAAGGGTTATGCGAAGGGAATGATGTGTAGGGTTTCAGTCTCTGGTGATTACATGTGGACAAAAATAATGGTTGCTATAATTGAGGAGGGTTATATGAGATCGGAAATTGGGAGGAGTAAGGATCCTCTCCCTTCTGAAGTTAGTCTGAAATATTCTGGTTGGACTTGATGTGGCTGAAGTTGGGTTTTGGGCTGCAAGGGAAGCTCTGAGTCATGCTAGTTTAGTAGTAAATAAAGGAATGTTCCCTTAGAAATGCTGCATTAACTTTTTAAGACTATGAGGACGTGTACCGTTAAATTGCTGTAGGTCATTTGGGAAAATCTCCTGGACAAACGGGATAGTCAAATCCCTAAATCCTAATTAAAGCAACACCTCTCTTGGGGCAACACACGGTCAGAAAATAGTTTTGAGTTCTGCAGAACAGCTCATCTGGAAACAGGATAAATAGAGGTAAGGCAATGGTAGAAAACTGTGCTCACGACCTGGGGTTCAATCCCAGGTAGCAAGCTCGTGGTTGACTCAGCCTTCCATCCTTCCGAGGTCGGTAAAATGAGTATCCAGCTTACTTGGGGGGGGAGGGGGGCAATGTGTAGCCCCTATAGTGTAATTAAACTGTAAACTGACCAGAGACTTCTTGAAGTGGTATGGGGTGGTATATAAGCAGCACACTTTGCTTTGATGTGTTGGCCACTCCAGGAGCACACATTAGTTGAAATGATAAGATGAAATGTGTGAAAATCCTGAAGGCATTCACATGATTCACCGACTGCACCTAGGATACTTGTACGGCCCTGTAGAGTGAAGAAACAAATGCCAGTTGATTCCTTCTTGTTATTGTTGCTGCATTTGTTGTTCTGGTGCTTTTCTTCTTGTTCTTATTTTTAAAAGTGAACTTCAGCTCTGATTTGGATTGAACACCATCTTTAATGGGGGGGAAATTGGTTGCTTGATGGGCGAAAAGCAGAAGTGAATCTTTGGTACATGGAAAGCTGGGGGTCATTTTAAATGGCATGTTAGGTAAGGAGGGAAAAATACAATACAGTAAGTCCCCGGTATCCGATGGGGATTGGTTCCAGCCCTTCCTGTGGATAATGAAAACAGTGGATAAGAGAGAATGCCTGCCCACCCACTGTTTCCTGACAGTAGCTTGCTTTATGGCTGCTGTTTGTGACAGTAGCTTGCTTTACAGCTGCTGTTTGACAATAGCTTGCTTTATGGCTGCTGAATTATTTAATTTTTTTCCTCTGCCAACCGTGGATAACTGAATGAGTGGATAATGAATCAGTGGATATGGGGGTCCTACTGTATGATCCAAATTGGGTTGGTGCTTGAAGAGATGTCTTCCCCTTGCAGAATAAGATCCCAGATTTAGGTGGTGTGGAATCTTCTCCCTCCTATTCAGGATTCTTCGAATCTCACTAGAAGCAAAAGTAGTAATCTGAAATGCATGTGTTAGTCATTAAAAAGGTAAAGATTCCCTCCCGCACATGCATGCTAGTCATGTCCGACTCTAGGGGCGGTGCTCATCTCCATTTTTAAACCAAAGAGCCAGTATTGTGCAAGTCTGTGGCCATGTGGCAGGCATGGCTGAACACATTTCTGCACACAGGAGACTGTTTACCTTCCCAGAAGCAAAAGTAGCTGTTTGCCATACATGTGTTAGTCATTAAAAACATTCAAATTCCGTGTTGCTACCTTTACTCTCTGACTTGAACCATCCCAGTCGAACCTGGCAACTGAAGGTGTTTTTGTCTTTTAACTTAAGGAATAGCTGTCTGCTAGCCGTGAGGGTCGGAGCTGCTTTTTCATGTCCAAAACACCAGTCTGCCGGAGGCTGGTGTAAATATTTGAAGTTCACTTTATGAATTGACTGATTGATTATATTTTTTAATCTGACCTATAACAAGATAAATATAAAATGCCCATGATGTCTAAACATTAAAAGGCCTGATAGAGAACAAGGATCTTGACCTGGCAGTAGGTTAGTAAATAGTACAGTAATACCTCGGATAACGAATGCCCTGATAACGATTTTTTTGGATAACAAATCGGAATTTCCAGGTATAGGGCTGCTTCGGATAACGAATCACAATTTCCAGGTATAGGTCTGCCTCAGATAATGAATTTTCTCTATGGGCTGCCTTGGATAACAAATTTTCCTATGGGCTGCCTCGGATAACGAATTTTCCCTATAGGCTGCCTCGGATAATGAATTTCCAGCAAGCATCGGTAAAAAAGAGTTATGCTGGGCTGCATCACATCTGTACCTTTAAAGTGCCCTTTATAAAGAGTTTGGAGCAAGAAACACAGGTGTCTGGGTCATTTTCCTAGTTTCTGGAATGGATTAATTGCTTTCTGATTCACTCCTATGGGAAACCGTGTTTTCGGATAACAATTTTTTTCGGATAATGAATTGCCTCGGAGAACAAATTAAATTCGTTATCTGAGGTACCACTGTACTGTGGCGATCAGGAGAACTCAGAGTTCTCCTGAACTGCCCAGAGTGGCCTCGCTGCCAGATGGGCAATATAAAAATCCAATAAATAAAAATAAAATAAAATAAAATATGTAAAAGGCATTTTACAGATGCAGTGTCACTAGGCAGAAGTAAAGCTGGGCGTCCTTTGCTTATTGATGAAATGCTAACTTCTCATTCCTAAATAGGCTTTCCTTGAGAGTTTTCTGTCGATGTTAGAAAAGGCAAAGGGATAAAAGAGAGCTCCATGGAATCTCATTATGTGGTTGCCACGGACTAAATCCCCAGTGCCCCCCTTTTTTTATCTGCCCTTAGCTCCCATTTCAGATCAATGATCCAGAAGGATACCACAGACTGAGTCATGTTGGCTGCAAGTGACTTGTAACCTTCAAATCTCTGGAAATTTAGCACATCAAGCTGTTAAGGGTCACATTGTAATAAGTGGATGTTATGGAAGATTCAACGGCAGTGGAAAGTAATTCCTTCTCTTCCCATTTCACTGACACGGAATAGACTGAATAATAAGGTCTTATGTGCTTTTGGTCATACTCAGCCAAGATTTTTGTCTGCTTTGCATGTATGGCTCTGCTTACGTTGTACCGTATGAAATAAATAACTTGGCTCTAACAAGGGAAAAAGGGGGCACTTAGGTGCATTTAGATAAAGGCCACATTCCACAAAGTAATTCTCCCTCCCTCTTCCATATTTACATATTATCTGCCTCCCAGCATCTCTCTATATATACTGCACGCACGCACGCACATACGCACACACACACACGCACACACTTCACAGGATTTTCTGAATACATTAAATTTCAAAAAAAAAATAGTTCTGTACATTGCCATTTTGTTATGTTGCTTATTTTTTGCTATCATCCATAATAGTGCAAAGGGTGTGGTGGCTCAGCAGGCTAGAGCACTGAAAACTGTTGGCTACAAAGTTGGCAGCTCTGCGGTTCGAATCTCAGGTGCCATACAATGAAGTGAGCTCCCGCTGTTAACCCCAGCTCCTGCCAACCTAGCAGTTCGAAAGCATGTAAATGTAAGTAGATACATAGGTACCACTATAAAAAGCAGGAAAGTAAAACAGTGTTTCCTTGCAGCCATGCTGGCCACATGGCCACAGACTTGCACAACACTGGCTCTTCGTCTTGAAGACAGAGATGAGCACCACCCCTAGATTTGGACATGACTAACACGCATGTGCGGGGGGAACATTTCATTTCCCTTTATAATAGTGCAGAGTAGTATTTTTCAGATGATGGATGTGATAGAAGCATGATTCAACTGAAGTGAATTCTTTCAAAGACTATACGGTAACCTAGCAACCTCTTTAGAGCTGATTTAACTCTTTCCTGGATACTACTGCTGAGCCATTGTTTGTACTCAAAGATATCATGTTTTAATATGATAAGGAGGAAGCTTGACTACATGGAAGGTAATGGATACTGTTCTGTTGGTTCTTGTTTATCAGATATTAGTTTTATAATTGCTGCTATACTAGCCTAAAATAAGAGGACCCAGCTGTTTATTTTTATGAGTTAACATTACACCTCCCTTCCCTGCAGAATATATATTTCATACACCTCCAATGACCATCTCAATGCTGCAGTTTTATGAATGGAACTGTTAGGAAGAAAGCTTGTTTCCTGATGGAGAATATCTTCGGAAGCCATTGCAACTAGTATTCACATATTTGTTTGTTTGTTTCCACTTCTGTACTGTCCCATTAGTGTTGTCACTTTCAGAGCAGTTCAAAATAAATAATATAATCGTAGGCTAAATCTACGTTTCAACAAAAGTACATAAATTAAAACCCATTTGAACATCCCAGGACAATATTTACACCAGTAGAAGGCAGTTTTATATAATTTGGTCTTATTTACCTTTCTAAAGAGCTGTCTAGATGCCCTAAGCACATCCAGTCTCGCCTGATTTCGGAAGCTAAGCAGGGTTGGCCCTGGTTAGTACTTGGATGGGAGACCACCAGGGAATTCCAGGTGCTGAAGGCGCTCGCAGTAGGAACTGCCAAACCACTCCAGTATTCCTGCCAAAACTCCATGGACATAGGGTCATGAAGAGTCGGTCATGGCTGTAACGATGCAACACACAGACAGACAGACAGACAGACAGACAGACAGACAGACAGACAGACAGACAGACAGACACACACACACACACACACACACACACACACACACACACACACACACACACACACACAGAGCTTTCTAAAAACAGAGAGGGATGTTGCCTGGTGAACTTGTGTAGGATGCTTGATCCAGATAGAAGAGGCCATGGCTGAGAAATTTAGTTCCTTGAGTTGGTATTTTGGGTTCTTTAGGATTAAAATTCTTAATATCAAGGACTATGAGGAGAATAGGGATATGAACAGCTTTTTGGAGTGTTTGTGTGTCTATATTCCCACAGATACTGAAGTACTAAACCATTTCTAGGCAATGACCAGCACCTTTAATAGAGGATGGGATCTAAGAGGGAGGTATTGAAGTCATGCCATTGCTGAGAATATGTGTTCATATCTGCTGGTATATATAACCAGTCTGCCTAATACATTTTGGACCTGCTGAAGTTTCCATATTGACTTCAAGGGCAGCCCTACATAGAGATTGTTGCAGTAGTTTATGTTAGAGATTTCCAAGCATTGTTGTGAGACATTTTGTATCCAGGTAGGGGCATATCTAGACAATTAACTAAAGTTACTAAAAGGCAGTCTTCAGCACAGAGGATAGTTACACCTCCACGGAGATCACTACCCCAAAACAAACACTTGAGTGCTTGTTTTGTAACCTGGGTCCAAAATAAATTTCTGTCTCACAGATGCAATCATTCTTTTTTTAATGATGTTAGGAAGTACCTATCACAGGAGGCACAAAGCCAGTTTGAGAACTGCACAGTTTTCTGAGAGCATTGTCTAGATCAGTGGTTCTCAACCTGTAGGTCCCAGATATTCCTGGACTGCAACTCCCAGAAGCCTCTACCACTTGCTGTGCTGGAAGGGGGTTCTGGGAGTTGCAGTCCAGGAACATCTGCGGACCCACAGGTTGAGACCCACTGATCTAGATGGTATTTTGTTGTTGGGATTGGGAATGGTTCTGCCTAGAAGCACATCGCTGTGAAGGGATGAGGCACACTGTTGAATAGCCAGATCGTGGACTGTCTTGGCAGTAGATGGCAATTTTTCAGCCATAATCCCTTGGAAGTCTTTCCGCTGGAAGATTTTGTGTCTGTATTTCCCTAGTCCCTCTGTTGATTTTAATGCTGTTTCTGTGCTGCATGTGCTGTTTCATTTTACTTTTTGTTCTTGATAGTATTGATTCACAACAGGGCTATATAAAGGCCCTATTGAATTGAGATATATGCTATAAGTAATTTAAAAAAGGAGACATCCCTTCAATTAATGGTATAACTAAAGACAGCCTTTGAACTGATGGCATGTCTTCCATCAGATTAATGACCGATTGTGTCCAAGGTGGGGAATAAATACAGTCACCATTCAGCAGCTCATCTCACAGGAGTAAAGCAGGATGATTCCCTTACTCTTTCTGTAAGGCTTTTTGCATTTTTAATTGTTTCCTCCCTGTCTCCTTCTCTTTTTTTATTGCATCTTTATAGCACGGAGGGGTTCACTTTTAACTCACTTGAATATAAGCTTGTGCTTACAGTGGTGGCAAACCATGAACACTCCAGATGTTTCGGACCACAACTCCCATGGTGCTTTGCATTGAGCATGTACTACTGCATGCGCTAGGTCAGGTCATTCCTGTCGGGTTGTCACTTATGGCACGCTTCCCCCAAAACTAGGTTTCCCTCTCCATTTGGTTAAAAAGCTGGACCCTTCTTGACTCTGTGAGTGAGTTGACCACAACGTTACAAGGCCTACTGCAGAACTTGACTGGACTGGCTTCATCCATCTAGATGAGAGACGTCATCTCAGCAAAAACAGTGCTGGCTTGCATGCCAAGGGATTCCATCTGTTGCCTTAGAACGCCATGCTGAGGAACAAGAGATACTTAAGAACTACTTCAGGCTGAGCTTCCGTTGCCTCCAGTGGCTCCTGTGTATGCAGTGGTGGTGAACCTTCAGCACTCCAGATGTTTTGGACCACACCTCCCACAGTCCTTTGCCATTGGCAATACAGGCATGGAATTCTGGGAGTTGTGGTGCAAAACATGATGATGTCAGTAACAATAGGGATGATAATTGTAACAATAGGGATGATAATTGTTTGCATTTTTTTTAATTTTAAAGAGATGTCCTGATGTAGCTGTTTATTTGTGTGTGACAGCCCTAGACTTGACCAATTTCCTTCTCCTAATTCTCCTGTTATTGCCTCTCTGCTAACCTGATTAGGGGGTAGTAACAGAGATCTTTGGTGTGAACCCTTCTGTTTTAGCATACTTGGATAATGTCACACAAGGTCCTGTTTCTGGCCTCTCCCTGGATTTCAACAATAGGACCAAGTTGAGTTTTACATAATATTAGTTCCCCTTCCACTAATCAGTGAAATATATGGGAGCAGTCCTTGATTTTTGGTTAGCTGGTAAAAGTTGCTGGATCTTAGCCTCAGTTGCACTCTCTTCAGCAGGCGTGCTTTCAAGGGGATTTCATTGGCTTGCGGGATCAGGCAGGCTAATATCGGTGGAAAAGAAGCAAGCATCGGAAGCTAAACAGAGTGAGATGGTGCTTCCTCCTCGCTTTTCCCCAGGCATTGGATGGCAATTCCCTGATGGGTTTTTCCCCCCTTTCAGAATTATAGCAGCCAACGACTGCTTGGCCCAAACAGGATCCCTGCGCGCCTTCCCTTTCTCCCTTGTTTCTCTTGGCACTCCGCTAAGTTCCGTGGCTCATCTTGCCGGACCTTTTCAGCATGAGCGCGAGGGAGCGAGCGGAAGGCAACAGGGCTGATTTCTCTACGGCACAAATTGAGCATGAAATAGGCAGCGTGGAGGAGGCTAACGGGGCAACGGAGAGAGATTGCTATCCCTATTCATAGGCCTGCACATCCAAAGGAGCATTAGAACAGGGGGGATGGGTGGTCAAGCGGAATGTGAGGATTTTAATTTGATTTTGCTAGGCTGCTGCTCTTGAGTCTCGGAGCTGATGCCTGGACGATTTCTCCCCTCCCAGTAAGCTGCTGGGAAGCTCAGGGCAGCTTTGAAACTCTTAGGCCTTGCCTAAGCTTCCCAGCACCGGGGAAAAAATCTGTCATTGTAGCAAGGGTAAGTGCAGTATGGATGGGCATGGGTGATTGTTAAAGGCATCTGAAAGAAAAAAAGGAATAATAATCTTGAAACATGGAATGTTTTAATAGTGCAAGTGTCTGGAAAAAATATTTTGAGATTGACAGCATTTAAATGTGGTAATTAAGCATGCATATGCATGCTTATTAATTTCCACATGAGCAAATCTCAAATGTAAGCTGTGAGAGCATTTGCATAAAATATTTGCATGCAGCAGAACTGAGTGATGTCATAACAACTTCTGATTCTCCTCCATCTTTATTCTGAATAGATTAATGTGCTGGCCACAGCAATATATAGATCTAGGTTATAAGCAATTATAGTGACAGTTTAAAAAAGAACAGTAAGCGGGCACCTTGTATTCCATCAAAAGCTGGTTTAATCTTATATTGCAATGAAATAACAGGAATTGAAGGAAGAGTGACATTTTAACATTTAATTTTACTTGTATTCTTTGCTGGAAATTGTGGGTCAACTCCCATTGAGACAATTGTTTGCTAGCTTTGTGTACAGGCAAGTGCCGTTACCACAACATGAGTGAAGAATTTTAATGCATGGTTGCAGGACTTATTAGAAGTGGGCCACAAGAAAAAAAATGATTGCACTTTTTAAAAATTGAAAATGAGCTTTTAGTAAAGCAGTGCAGGCCAGACTGTGCTCTGAAAAAGTGAAATTTGTAGAGAATGTACTGGATTTTAACAGCAGAGATAAGACAAACCTGCCCCCCCCCGACTCTTCCTGGATTCTCTTTAATAGTAGTCACATGGATTTGTGACTGAAGGTTGCACGGGATGGAGGCCATTGGTTGCCCTCTCTAAACTGCCTGAAACTTATCTGAAAATGTTCTTCAGAGAAAACCAGTGGTGAAACATTTGCTACTTATGTATATTCCATTGTGATCTAAGGTCTCATCCTCCTCATGCTTAATAGTTAGTTAAGATCTTTTTCATTTTACTGGTTCAATTGATTTGTGTTTATCTTTGGTAATAAAACCAAGGCATTTTGCCTTGGATTTAATATAATTTTTACCAAACAAAAATCACAGTGATTTTAAAGTTAGACTACATGTATCTAATGGATGCAATTTGTGTATATGTCTGCTTAGGTGAAAGTATGAAGATAATAGAAAGATATCTCTCTATTTCACCTAACATGGCAGGTATATTTATTCTTTAAAAAAGTACTCTCCTAGGCGTCAGCTATTTCTTCTCAAAAATCTTGTAGGATGTAACGTGAATAGTCTTTTAAAAATTGCTTGGTATAAATGAATTTTTAAAATATTGCTTCCAGAAGAAAAACTTCTGTGTGTGGACAACTATGCAAATTCTAGATTAGCCTCATGAACATGTGGCGGATATTTTTTTAAACATGAGGATTTCAACTTTGATGACTTCACCCTCCCCTTTTAAATCTGATATTCATTCAGTAAGGTTTTGTTCTATGTGATGTATGACATTTGTACATTGAAAACCATTGTAGTACACAGATACAGTGGTACCTTGTATAAAGGAATTAATTTGTTCCAAATTAAATTATGTTAAGCAAATTTTCCTTTATACAAATTCCCATAGGAATGCATTGAAATGGAGTGATCCCATTTTTATGTTGTACGGATTTTCCCCATAGGCGATTATGTTAAGCAAATTTCCCCTATCTCCGAAATGTTTTATGTTGTACAAATTTTATGTTATACAAGCTGTTTGTTATACAAGGATCCACTGTACTTTTCTTAATCTCTTCATTGTCATGGAGTTACGACAAACTCAATAGGAGCAACAATGTAATGTGACCCACAACCTTGTGACAAGGCATGACTAGTTTGTTAAACATAAGAGACTCTGGTCTTACTTGCTTCTTGTCCTTGGCCTTGCCTGGAAACAGGTTGTTTGTAATTGGTGTCAAAATCATCTTAAATAAAGGGGGGGGAGCATTTATGAAGAAACACTGAAAGACAAAGAAGACTGAGGTTTCTTGGTTATGGTTACATGGATGTGGGATAGCATACAGAGAGGGAAGCAAGCAAGCAGTAGTTCAGATGGCTACAAACTTGCTTTCACTCTTCATATTCTCACATAGAAACTGGCATTGTTACAAGGAACACTATGTTTGTGATTAGTTGCTTTCCCCAGTAACCCTAATGTAACATTACAAGTACACCAGAATTTTCTTGTGGGATCGAAATTTTTTTCATCTCACAAAAAATAAAGAAGTCCAGTTGCTGTGACTCAACTCCCAGATAACCTCGCCGGCATGACCGAGAATCTCCTCAGACATGTATCTCAGAAATTAACAGGCAATAGCCTCATTTCATTTGCAGTGTAACTATGACTTCTAATAGTTACAGGATATGGTCTCACAAAAGGGATGGAGAAGCAGGCAGATGGTTAAAGGTACTGTTCTGTGTTATGCCTTCAGCAGCTGCCTCAGAAGCTGTAGTGTGTTTGAAGCAATGGTCAGGTGGACAGTAGGATAATGTGTTTTTTTACTGCAGGTTTGTCTTGTATGTCATAACTTTTTAAAAAACAACAACTAAAAGTATATATTGTAGTTACTTCTGAGATAGTGGAATGGGAAAAATTGCTTCCAGGCAACTAAAACTTTCAAGATAAATACTTTGGAGGGCTTGGGCCTGAAATTGTGACTTTTTTTTAAAGAGTTTAGTCTGGTATTAGAGAAATCTTAGTTCCAATCTTCACCCAGCTGAAAGCTGATTAGTTTTAGAACATGTTCAGATATGTTTAACATATGTTGTCTATTAATGCTGTAAGATATCCTTCAATTCCTTGTTCTCAAATACCATGTCTTAACTGTACTGGACTGTATATTATCCCTCATTTCTGTAAGCCACCTTAGGTCCTTTTCCAAGAAGAAAGGCGGGGTAAAAATACTCTAAAATAAAAAAAATAAAAATATATATCTAAATATACATTAACCCAGTGGTTCTCAACCTGTGGGTCCCCAGATATTCTTGGACTACAACTCCCAGAAGCCTCCACCACTCGCTGTGGTGGAAGGGGTTTCTGGGAGTTGCAGTCCAGGAACATCTGGGGACCCAGAGGTTGAGAACCACTGCATTAAACAGTGGGCTACTCCGCTGTGAATTCTACTTCAACGTTGCATTTTATCTGTCTCTCAGAAACATGTTGTTGACTTATTATGCTTGTGTAAGTTAAATTGCCTAACCCACCATGGCAAATGGCTACTAACTGATGAGACACTGGTTGCCATATTAGGCTTGCCTTGTGTCTCATTCTGTAGCAACTGGCTGTGTGTCTGCTTGTTGATTTGCTTGGAGAAACTGTTTCTCCCACTTGACATGTGCAGGTGCTGTTTCAGCCAAAGTCAAAGGGATTTTATTTCCAAGTCCTTACTCAGTGTGATATAAAATCAGTCTGAAGTCAGAAACACAGGTTTACAACATGTGAGTATAAAGCACCCGACGTTTGTCCTCTGGCTGTTACTTTGAAATGTAAAGGTCGATTTGCATGAAGAATCTTGTAATGTGAAACACCCACCGTTCTACAAATACATGGAGAAAGGTTAATTTATTTAGTTTGCGATATCTGACAACCATGTCCACATTCTCTGCTATATTTTCTCTAGCTGTCACAATCCCAAGAGTAGGTTTCTGCATGCACACAGAACTTGAGAGTTCTGTGTGCAGACTGAGAGGGAATATGATAGCTATGGCTAAATATTTGAAAGGATGTAACATTGAAGAAGGCACTGGTTTATTTTCCATGGCTTCAGAGACTAGGATGCGGGGCAATTGTCTCAAACTACAGGAAAAGAGATTCCATTTAAACATCCAGAAGAATTTCATGACGGTTAGAGTTGTTCAGTGATGGAATATGCTGCCATGGAAGGTGGTGGAGTCTCCTTCTTTGGAGGTTTCTAAGCAAAGGCTGGATGGCCATCTGTCAGTAATCCTGTGATGGGGGTTCTTGCATGGCAGGGGGTTGGACTAGGTGGCCCTTGAGGTCCCTTCTAACTCTATGATTTCTGTGATTTTATGATTCTATGACTTATTTTATGCCTGAGAAAGAGGTAGAGATATCACTATTTGCAGGTGGGAGAGAGTTTTTGAACTGGCCTATTGATGGAAGTTTGCCTCAAGGGAGGGAGGAGGGCATTTTATTAAGGAAGCAGTGATTTAGGTGATACTTCAGCCATTTTTCTTCCTCTCTTTCTCCTCCCCCATAAAATTCAAATATTAGGTAGCTGGAGTTTCCAAATGTAGCAATTTTTTGCTGCTTGGTTATACACAGCCTTGGTGCCAACTGCAAATATTTGTTTGACTTCCAAACTAACAAGCTGAAACTCTTTCATTTTGGAAAACTTATGAACATGTTCAGTTTCCGTGATACAAGGGCATATTTATTGCCAGGCAGTGCCTCAGCCTTTCCATTCCCTTCTGGATGGCTATATGCTTCTACTAGCAATACATTTGGACAGAAGGCATGCGACTGAAAAAGTTAAAGACAGATGTGTGCTTGTATTTTAAGTCAGTGTCCAGGCAGAGCCGCAGGTAGTGCTCGGAACGAACCAGGGGTAGTGGCAGGGACTGTTGTGCAGCTCTGCTTGCTGCAACCAGGAGTATTGTGTACAATTCTGGTCACCGCATCTCAAAAAAGACATAGTAGAACTGGAAAAAGGTGCAGAACTGGAAAAAAGGTGCAGAAGAGAGCGACTAAAATGATTACTGGGCTGGGGCACCTCCCCTATGAGGAAAGGCTAAAACATTTGGGGCTCTTGAGTCTGGAAAAAGCTGTCTGAGGGGGGATATGATTGAGACATGCAAAATAATGCAGGGCATGAGTAAAGTGGATAATGGGACGCTGTTCTCCATCTCAAAAAAAAAAAAAAAAACAGAACTAGGGGACAACCACTCAAATTGAGGGCTGGGAGAGTAAGAACAGACAAAAGAAAATATTTTTTTCACCCAGCGCATTGTTAGTCTGTGGAACTTCCTGTCGCAAGATGTGGTGATGGCATCTGGCCTGGATGCCTTCAAAAGGACACTGGACAGATTCCTTGAGGAAAAGTCCGTCACAGGTTACAAAACATGATGGAGATGTGTCATCTCCAGGCTTAAACCCGGGGTACTTCAAGGACCAGATGCAGGGGAGTGGTATCAGGAGACAGATATCTAGTCTCATGCGCTCCCAGACGCATCTGGTCAGGCCACTGTGAGATATAGGAAACTGGACTAGATGGGCCTTTGGCCTGATCCAGCATGGCTCTTCTTATGTTCACTAATTGGGCTTTCTCAGTGGCGGCCCCTCGGCTCTGGGACCAACTTCCTCCTGAGATTTGTCTGGCATCTTCCCTCCCAGCCTTTAAGAAACATCTAAAAATGTGGCTATTTAAAAAGGCTTTCCCTGGATATTAATCTATTCTACTAATGATTTGCTGTTACATATTTTATTTTAATTTTTTTGTCTGTAGCCCATCTTGCTCCTGTTCAATGTTTTTGATATATATTTTTAAGTTATTATGTTTTTACTTATTTGTTGCTTATCTATTGTATTGTATTGTTTGTGGGTCTGATTTCTGTTCGGTTTTGTAAACTGACCAGAGTAGCTGTGTAGCTAGATGGAGCAGTTTATAAATTTAATAAATGAAAAAAAAATAAGAACCAAAGAAGAAGTAGGAAGCAGAACTGAGAAGCAGCTGAGTTTGGGGTCATGAGGCGGAGTTAGAACCAAAGGAGGAAGAACAATGAGAGGATGTTTTGAGATGTCTGAATCTTGAGGATTCAGAGAGTAGAAAGGACCTTACCTAAGGCCTCACAGAGGAGGCAGGGTGACTTAGTGGACCAAATTCGGTGTATGGCCAAGATACAACTCTGACTATGGTCTTGACAGTTTTTGCAACTTGCGGTTCAGTAGCTTATTATATGTGGCAGCTGCTCCCATACCCAGAGGCTTCCAGTTCTAGTAGTTCTCAACCTGTGGGTCCTCAGATGTTCCTGGACTGCAACTCCCAGAAATCCTGGCCAGCTCAGCTAGTGGTTAAGGCTTCTGGGAGTTGCAGTCCAAGAACATCTGGGGACCCACAGGTTGAGAACCACTGGTAGGAGACCCTGTACATGACAGTGTGACAGAAAAATAAGACCAATTTCTTGACACAGAAGGGTTGATCCAGTCCTGCATTGTTCAACATACCACATTGTATAAACTTGATAAGAGAAAAGCCTAAACAAATACAGTGGTACCTTGTATAAAGGAATTAATTTGTTCCAAATGAAATTATGTTAAGCAAATTTTCCTTTATACAAATTTCCCATAGGAATGCATTGAAAGTGGAGTAATCCCATTTTTATGTTGTATGGATTTGGGACATAGGCGATTCTGTTAAGCAGATTTCCCCTATCTCTGGAATATGTTATGTTGTACAAATTTTATGTTATACAAACTGTTATACAAGGGTCCACTGTAGATACTCACAGCTTTTGCTGCTCAGTATCATTGTATAAGATTTTATACTTGGGCTTTGTTGTTGTTCATTTACAGTCCATATAGCATAGCATTTTCCAGTATGTTTCCAGTCTTCAACAACCCTGTGTTAATTGGAAGTACAGCTGTATTTCTCACCTAGATTGGATAACATTTTTGTTTCTTAACAGATGATGCAAACTCAGGGTAGTAGAAAATGTTCTCTATGTTTGAGCCAAGTGTGTTGTGTGTATATTTTAAAAATAGTTTTAAGGCAAAGATTTCTTTTGGCCCTCCTTTATTTTTTCATTACCTTATGAAATAAAGTATTATAGCAATAGTGGAACTGTATGATTCAGCAAATTATGTTCAGTAAGAGAAGACTATAATCACTTTATTTTAATTAACCTGAGAATCATTTTAACAATACTAGGTTTACTAACTGCAGGCTTATACTTTAAGTATATTTTGTGATTTTGTTTCCAGAAGATTGCACACATTCTTTCAACAATCAGGTTTACTTTATGCTTTAAATCAGCACAATAGATTAGTAAATCTTTCTGATCTTGCTGAGTTTTTAAAAATCAGATATTTTCCTGTCTCTGTTGACATTTTCAAGTGTTGTCATGAAACAAAAATACATTGAAAAGGTTTCTTCTGTTATATATTTGATCATATATTATATGATAATGGAAAAAGGGTTGTGCCATCAGGTAGCATTTTAGGATCTCTGCACACCCCACCACCAATCACAATGCTGTTTCCAAGCAATTAGAAAAATTAAGTACAGCAAGTACTAACAACTAATAAAAGGCCATTGTGCACAGCTTCATATTTCTAGCAGTCAACACTTGTTGTGTTCAAGAGCCTCAGAGTGCAATGATAAAACTGCTGTATTGCAGCCAAACTCTGCTTTCAACCTGAGGTTCAATCCCAGGTACCTGATTCAAGGTACTTTCAGCCTTCCATCCTTCTGAGGTAGGCTTGCTTGCAGGGGGCAGCAATACGTACCCTGTATAATTAACTTGTAAACTACCCTAGAGAGTGCTTTTAGCGCTGCAGGGTGGTATGTACGCAACACACTTTGCTTTCATTTTTTTTCATATTTATATTGATCGCCATCACACAAATGCAGCTAGATCTTTCTCTGTCCTCTCTGGTTATGCCTCCCTTCACCACCCCATAACTGCTTATTACCATACATTTTGACCTCTCAACAGGTCAAACATAACAAGCACAAGAAATGAAGATTGATTACAGTGTGTGAAACATTTTCAGCCATGTAACAAACACAGCCACCACTGGCATCCTGTGCCATTCAATTTGAAGCCAGTTGCAATTGTACGTCCTACTTTTTTGTATGTCTTCTCTGCTCTGTTAACTGACTGTGTTCTCTTTTTGTCTCTTCCCACTTTCTCCTGGCTTTTTGCAATAGCTTTCACTACCGGAGGAGCAGAATGAAGTCACCAGGAATGGCTGCGAATCCAAGGAACTTGTCTACCTTGTGCAAATTTCTTGCCAGGTACATTCTATGTTTCTTCCTTCTGGTTTTATGAAACATCAGATCCACTTCCTTTTCTCTTTCTCACATTTCCCACTGTTGATGTTGTGGGGAAGAGAAACAGTGAGGTGTCAATTAGAGAAATGTTGGAATTTTAATGAAAATAAGAAACATTCCAACAAGTGCTATATTTATTGTGATAACATTTATCCTGGAACAGCAAGTTCATGTTTATATGTTCACCCCGATATCTCTGTGTACATTGCAAATGCAATGTGTTTATTTGCATTCCTGAGCTAATCAGTAGAATGAGAGGTCAGAAAACAGTAGCAAATTGCGGAAACATTGGGAATGTTTTACATATTGTTTCAAAGGGTGAAGGTTGAAGAATATATTGCCTGAATAATTCAGTGGAGTTTAAAGGGTAAATTAAAGCCGGTAGGTGGATCTTTCCACTAATTTGAACCCACAGATGAATCATCTCTGTGGCTGTATGAGAAGAGCTGAAGAGACCTGCACAATTAAAGATTTAGGATAAAAAGGTAAATATTCCCCCACACATGCATGCTAGTTTTGTCCAAATGTAGGGGCAGTGCTCATCTCTGTTTTAAAGCCAAAGAGCCAATGTTCTGCAAGTCCATGGCCATGTGGCCGGCATGACTGAATGCCGGCATGACTGAATGCATTTCTGTGCACAGAACACTGTTTTACCTTCCCACTTTTTACAGCAGTATGTATCGACTTGCATTTACATGCATTCAAACTGCTAGGTTGGCAGGAGCTGGGGTTATCAGTGGGAGCTCGCTCCTCTGCGTGGCACCTGGGATTCTAACCACTGAGCTGCCAACATTGCAGCCGACAGCTTTAAGTGCTCTAGCCCACTGAGCCACCACAGGATAGAGTTGGGCAAAATACAACTCTCCATCTATTTCTGGACTGCACATGCCATCAGCCCTAGCCCCATAATGAACAGGGAGGGATGATGGGAACAAAGTAAAATGTGGATTAATTTTAAGATTCTGTATTGTTTTCATAGTAACATTTGATGTCGACACAACAAAAAAAATCCAAAAAATTATGGTTCTACACAAACATGCACACACGCACATATGCATGCATGCACGCATGCACGCACACACACACATTTACAGACAAATGTATAACGTGGAATGAATAATCTATTCTGTGATTATGTGACCATTGGTAACATATCTACGTTGATGTCAGATTGTTAAATCCAGTAGTATGTTGCAACTAGACTTGCCCAATTAAAAAAGTGGAACTTTTGGAGGAGTTGTCTCACCAGATAATCAGGAGGGTGGTCTGGATTGGCCAGTCATCCTGTTTTCCTCTCTGGCAGCCTCTCTCATTCACCAGATAGGGAACTGTGATTTAAGGGTTATGCCCAAGTGCATAGAGCTTGTTGATTTGTCTGGATTGTGGCATTCTGTTAAGTCACACAAAACCACTGCAGAGGCTAGGATAGCTGGTGCAGTTTGTATAGCCACATTTCAGTGATTATCTATGGCTGCTTCCACTCATCCTCCACCCACCCCTGCCCTGGATTTGTGCCTGTCTTTGTGTTCTCACATCTCTACTGCCAAGTCAAAAGGGTGACTTCAGGTATTGTATTGTGTGTAGATACCCAACCAGTTGATTTTGAACCGGTTACTCATGCTAGGACAAAAAAAAGTGATAGCACCGTGAAAGAAAAACCAACAATTGGGTTGTAACTTCAAAAGGATAAAGGTCCTTGCTTCATTACACAGCTTTCTTCCAAAATGAAGGAACAGAGAGGAAGACTCATTCCTTAGATCAGGTCCAAAAGTTAGCTTATGAGATTGGCCTAAATCCATGTTCTTTTCATGGATTCGAGATGTTTAGGAGGATTTTGTTGCAAAGGGGAGCAATGCCGTGGAAAGCAAAAGAAATGACTCATCACAGCAACTGCTGTTGAGAATTCCTGGACTGGAAAATCCGTTACGTTCTCTTCACTGGGTAGCCTGTTGGAAGTACTTTAGTTTGTCAATCCAATCTGCAGCAGATAATCAGGCAAAGCACTTTCAGGCACAGCATCTTTCATTTGGCCAACTCAGACTCAGCAGACTTGGCTGAATCCCATGGAACTTTCATAGTTTGGAAACTAGGCCCCCACCCTCCCGATGAGGATTGCATAATGGGTTTTTAAGGCAAGGTTCTCCTTGTTATTAAAATGGTTAATAAGTAATCAGGAGTCAGGCCAAGAAAGAAGGCTTTTGATTCATCAGGTGGTGCAGCCCTGACTGTATCTAGGGAGAGATCGTGCTTCCTTTCTTGTTTTTTTCTCCACATCATGGTCTGGGGTGATCCCGTGAACGTGAAATGAAACAAATGGGAAATTTCTTTCTCCCTCGATGGATAAAGTGAATGTGACAACTTGTAAGTTAGACACTCCCCCGGTACTATCCATCATGGGCAGTGCACAACTTCTCTTTAAGCAGACATTAATTGGCTTGGAAATATGTGGTTCAATGAGTAGCAAAAGATGAATTGAAGTATCGTTTCTCCTAGGATAGAATTTGGAAGGCAATAGTTTGAACATGAGTTTAAAAAGATAAAGGTTCCGCACCCATGTGTGTGCTAGTCATGTCTGACTCTCCGTATTCAAGCCGAAGAGCCAGTGTTGTGCATGTCTGTGGCCATGTGGCCGGCATGGCTGCAAGGAAGCACTGTTTTTACCTTCCCACTTTTTACAGCGGTACCTATTTATCAACTTGCATTTACTTGCTTTCATACTGCCAGGTTGGCAGGAGCTGGAGTTAACAGCGGGAGCTCGCTCTGCTCCGTGGTGCCCAGGATTCGAACCTCCGAGCTGCCGACTTTGCAGCCCACAGTTTTTGGAGCCCCCTCAGCAGTTAATTGCCATCCATTTGTAACACGTTAGCTCCTATTATTGCCCGAAAGTCATTTTATCCGTGTTTCCATTTTCTCACCAAGTGTGAGGTGAGCAAGTTTGACCCTTTCTCCTCAATCTAATTCATCTTTCTCTTGCAGTTGCTCTATACAACAATTATCTTTCTTTTCCTAGTCAAATTCCGGGAGGGAAACATTGAGGATAGCTCAGTTGCTTAGGAATCCGGTTGTGAAACCAGAGATTAGGAGTTCAAATCCCCACTGTGCCTCGTTGAGAGGGGTTAGACTTGATGGTCCATACGTTCCTTCCAGCTCTACAGTTCAAATATTATTCAAATGTTATTATTAATTCCCTTGGTGTTTCTTCTAGGCTCTTGCTTGTACTCTAGGTTACAAGCCTAGGGCGATCCCCCCCCTTTAATTTAGTTTTGTGGTTGAACACGCCCTTGTAGCATTCCTCCAGTGGTTTCTGTAGCTCACGTTTACACAGCAAACTTGCCCCCCTCATGTCAAGATTTTTTTTTCAAGTTTCTTAAAACTTACATTTCAGAGAAGAGACACTAATTTTTCATGGATGTCAAAGAAAGATCGTCCTTGTTTGACACACGCAGTGTTCTCTGAGCATGAAATGAAACTTAAGGCAAAAAAAAATTTTTTTTTGACAGGGATGCTGTGAAATCCCAAGGAGGCTGAGACAATTTAGTACTATAGTATCATTTATTAACATATATCAGCCAGAGTTCTCTTAGTATTCATGTAAGGCTTGCAAAAATTTCTCCACTTGATTGTAGCTAAGGGGCAATATGGCAGGCCATATCTTGGTTGTACAAAGAGACCAGGCATGTGACTATGATGTACCTCGGAACATCATTAATTATTTGTAACAAGTTAACCAAAGCTGATGCAAACATCAGTAGATTCCAGCCATCATCTGAACTTATGTGTCATAATATCTATGACAGGGAAATTATTAGCTGATAAGGTCTACAAAATTAAGATACTATAGTGCCTCAGTTAAAATGCTGAATTGCTTCCGTGTGAGGAACAGGGTTAGTATTTTAAATAGGTAGTCTGTTCCGACTCATCATGTAGTTGTAACATGACAATTTTGGAGCAACTTGCCTTTTATGGCCCCAAAAGGCACTGTTGTACTTATTTCTAAATTTAAACCTGAATGTGAGTGTGAATATTCAGGGTCTGGTGTGATCATGATGTAGTTTTCAGTCTGTCAGTTTGCTGGACCAGATGTATTTTGCTAGATAAACTGCTTCAAAGGGTTTGTATTATTTCCATTATCTGATTGGGTTCTACCCTAAGATTTGTTGCTGTAGTGTGAGTTCAAAATACTTCCAACAAATATCCAGAGAAGATTTTAATTCAGTTAGTTAACTTTAAATACAAAGGTATTCTACATCTCAAGATTTCTGTGAAAGTCTAAAAGGACAAGCTAGCAGTTGTTAGTGTTATAACTAGAGATGAGTGTTTCATTTCAGAAGGGGGATTGTTCTGAAATGATACACACCAGCACAGCTGGCACTCAGAACCCAGTCCCACCCTCTGAAACAAAATCAACCACTCTTACCTTGTTATAGTTTGCACTGGGTGAAATTCCATAGCCTCCAATGCATCTTCTCTCCCTCTCCCCGGTGCTGGCCAGTCAGACAGGGAGGCAGTACGATGCATATCCTTGCACAGCTCCTGATTGGCCAGCACCAAGAAGGAGGGAAAATGACGCATTGGAGGCTGTTTCCTCATTGGATAAGACAGTGGTTGATTTTGTTCCAGAGGGTAGGACAGGGTTTCAAGCACCAGCTGTGCTCACATATTTCATTTTGGAACCAGTCCCCCTCTGAAATGAAATGCCTGTCTCTAGCTATAACTCAAAAACATTGTCGATTATCATGGAGGCCTTAATAGAGGAAGATGTGTTAAGCTACAAATTGAAAGGAGCAGGTGTGGGTAAAAGAGTATTTGTTATAGCAGTGGTGCAGCTGGTATAGCCGTAGTTTCCAATCCATTGCCTCCTATGTGTTGACCGATATCATCCTCCAGAAAACTAAATAATATGGCCAATGGTTGGGAATTCTGGCACTTAGTTCAACAGCTTGTGAAGACCCAAAGTTGGGATCCACCGTTCTGTAGTACAGTAGATACAGCTAGGCTACAAATTGGTCCCTAGTTCATAACCCACTGTTGCTATGAATTTAGGCAACCTGGAACAAGGTGCAGTTCTCACCTGAAATCTGGATAGTCTTCTGCTAGCATTGTTTTAAGGGCTACAGTGGTGATTGTGTGCATGAAATTGTTTGTCTGCTCTGCAGTTCTTTGTACTTGAGACAAATAGATTTTCAGCTCCAAGACTAGGTAAATTCCAATTTATTCCACACAGCTGGATTCTTTCTGTAAAGGGACTGATTTTAAATCTTGGAGTTGATGGAACTCAGTAGATGATGCTTATATAAGCTTCAGCAGGCTTCAGTATGAACATGCTTGGTGAACATGGGTGCAGAAGTGAGAAAGGGCTTGTATACTGCTGGGCAAGCTGGACAGCCCCAGGACACCCCCTCCCTGAAAAAGGGAATGAGAATCCCCTTCTGAGTACATGGGAAAACCCCAAGAGGGTCATCTGAAGTCAGGTTTTTTTTCATGTATTTTGGTGGCATAATAGAATACAGCATTATCGCTTAAGACTTTGCAAAGACAATATAGAATATGTATAAAGGGCAAGACATTAAAAGAATAAATTCTACAAGAGTTTAAAGACACCCAATACAAATCATGAATGATTAGGGAAACATGTTTGTTGAGATGGGGCCTTTTCACACGACCCCTAAGATCCGCTGGTCCCTTAAATTCGGACCAAAGATCTTAGGGGTTCGTTGCCCTTCCTTCCTCCCCACCAGAGAAAGAGGGGAAAAATGCAGCTCACCTGGAGGAGCCTCCTTTCTCTTCCCTTTCTCTTCTGCTTGCTTTTTTCCCTCCCACCTCTTCTCTTAAAGGGGCAGGAGGCAAAAATGTGTATAAAGGCCCTTACTAGAGCGGATACTAAATCATTGAACCATTGAACAACAATGCCTGGGAAATGGTATAGTTCTTCCATTGAACCTTCTAAGGGTGCATTCCATCGCAATGTGATGAAACGTTTCTGGACTTAAGTGACTTGATGGCATGCAATTATTATTATAGCCAAAAGGCCCATGCACTATTCTGCCACTGCATCTTTTTCTGTGACCTTGAGTGAGGCTGTTTTCTATTCTGAAACTGAGCCATGCCATTAGCAAAATAAAATTATTTGCATGGATGTATTCCAGATAATTTTAGTAGAGCATGTTATACTTTATTAAAAACTTGACACATTTTGTTTGGCTTAAGTGATTGTGGACTACAGCACACTGCATCAGTTGCATCTGATGAAATGGGCTGGGGGTCACAAAAGATTATATCAAATTAAACAAGTTTGCCTTTCAATTATCACACTAGTCTCCACTATTTTATTGTAGCAGACACACATGCTCCCCTCCCATAAGTTTTGGATTTTGAGATAAAAGGTGCCATCAAACCAGTAAGGCATATGCTTAGTGTGGTCATGGCCGCTCTGAATGGCTGAAGTGCTGGGAGGGGCCCCTTTGCCCACCCGTGAAGATGATGTTACAGTTGTGCAGCCTATGGGGCTGCTTGCAGGGGCAATAGTTTATTTAAGGCAGGCATGTCCAAACTTCAGCCCTCCTGATGTTTTGGACCACAACTCCCAGAATGCTAAGCTTAGACTGCCAATGACAAAGGACTGTGGGAGTTGTGGTCCAAAACATCTGGATGGCTGAAGTTTGGACATGCCTGATTTAAGGCCTCTTTTTGTGGTACAAAGCCTCTTTCCATGGTCTGGCCGTCTTCCCGCCCTTGTGTCTGAACAAGAGAATGAGATTAGCTGTTTGCGTAAGGACCGGATAGGAAATTTTGGCTGCGACTCTAATTGGACCAGAGTGGCAGTGTGTTTTTGTCCATCCCATTCTCTTTTAGGTAAAATGACATTTATTAACTCTTGTCACAATAGGCAGGTATTTATTTATTTATTTATTTATTTATTTATTTATTTATTTATTTATTTATTTATTGCATTTGTATCCCGCCCATCTTCCCGGAGGAACTCTGGGCAGCTTACATAGTAGCGACAAAGCACAGTATTCAATGTACAATATAATATAATAAAACAAAATAAAACAATAAGGTAGTGCAAGTGTTAATTTGAAGTCAGGTTAATTTTAGTGAATAATAAACCCTTATTGGGCCAGCAGCCCTCAGATATGAATAGTATGTTGTAGCCGGAGATGGGCTTTTTATTTTGGAAGTGGTCAGCTTCCGAAATGAAACACAGGAGCCCAGGTGGCGTTCGGAACCAGAGGAATGAAATTGACCAATCACTTAGCTTGTGCTGTGGTTGCACACGGCTAAACTCCAATGAGGAAGAAGCCTCCAACATCATATTTCCTTCTCCCTGGCACTGGCCAATCAGACAGGAAGGTGGGATGATGCATTTCCCTGCACAGCTCCTGATTGCTCTAGTTCCCTGAGCTCCTTGCCCTCTGAAGTTGCTGTCCACAGAGTCTGGCGAAACATCAGGATGAAAGACTTCCAGAACGTGGCCAAAGAGCCTGAAAGACTCACGACAGCTATGAGTGAATTTTATTTCAATAAATTGTGGCCCAATTTGAATCCCACAAGTCATGTATCAACTCTTTATTTCCGGGCTGGGTGGGCAATGGAAATAGACAACCCCCTCACTAATTTACATTTGTAATCAATTTAGAAGTAATCTACATATAGATGCAATGGATTCGCTTACAAATTTTCATTGGTTAGTAATGAAATGTTCCACCAATTAATGCTAATTGGGCAAAAACATTCATGCATAGTACAGATTTAATCTGTGCATGTGTGTGTGTGTGTGTGTGTGTGTGTGTGTTTGTATAGCTACAAATTTAATTATGTTTTTAATCTCTATGCTGACTTGTGTCCCTTTAACAGGAGAATGGTGGTTTAGAAATAAAATAAAATACTTTTATTAGCTTATTGCTTTCAATTTTGTGATATTCAGAATTCCCCACCACTAACCCTTGTCTCGTCTTTTCTGTCTCTTATTTCTGATCTGTTGTTCTTATCTTATATTTTCAGTGGGATGTGATTGGAAGTGAATTGTTTAAATTGTGAGCTGAAAAGGGAGATGGCAATCTAATGAAGTGTTGAGAGAAGCAAATCCCTTTTCAAATCACCAGAGATTTAGGCTTTATATTTTTCTTCCTGTCCTTTAGAAATAAATTTAATCAAGGAAAACAACTGTACATTATGGCTTTGAATACTGGAAAGCTAATATTATTTTCTTATGCATTTGTGGGCTATTCTGCTTGTACCCTATTCTTCTTCAGGTTTATTAAATGATTCCATTCAGCAAATACTGCCTAGAAACGTATCTAATGGATTGGTATTTGTTTACTGTAAGCTACGTCCTAACCAGGGTTTCTATCAAATGTCCGTTTCATTCACTAAATGGCAATTTGGCCGGAGAAATCGACCACCAGTGTTATTGACAATTCTAAGATCCAAATAGCCAAACACTAATCCAGTGTGGTGGCTCAGTGGAATAAGGCTTCCAAAATCTGTCAGCTGTAAAGTTGGCAGCTCAGCGGTTCAAATCCCGGGTGCCACGCAGCGGAGTGAGCTCCCGCTGTTAACCCCAGCTCCTGCCAACCTAGCAGTGTGAAAGTATGTAAATGCAAGTAGATAAATAGGTGCCGCCATAAAAAAAAAGCAGGAAGGTAAAACAGTGTTTCCTTTTAGCCATGCCGGGCACGTGGGCACAGACTTGCACAACACTGGCTGTTCGGCTTGAATACAGAGATGAGCACCACCCCTAGAGTCAGACAAGATTAGCATGCATGTGTGTGGGGAATCTTTACTAATCCAGTCATACTTGTGAGTAAGTCATTTGGTACTACGACTCTGACATGGTAGTGTGTGAGAGAGCCAGAGGGTGCCAGAGGCGTGGATGATGCACTATGAGAAATGGTTTAGAAATAACCTGGATGGAATTTGACCAGCCGATATGCTAGTGAATATCTCAGGTAGAGACTCTCCTAATGTCATTATAACCAAGATCCCATTCATGCTGGTGCAGCATAAAATCACCAGTGTAAATATGCTGAACATTATTATGCCTGGTAATAAAAAAAATTCACTCTTCAGTTGCTCAGTTGGTTGTGCATCTCAAGCATAACCAACTAAGTAGTATGCCAGCGGAACTAATTTGTGCCTAGCACTGCTTCCTCAGCACTGGTACCATAGACACACCTTCTAGTTGCACAAGTATGGAGGTACCATTGAATTTGATCTATGAAATATAGTCTTAGAACTGAACAGAAGAGGGCAAGAGGGAAGTGAGATATGGTCCCTGAACTGAACTTGTAAACATATGCGGCAGCTGATGTGGATGCAGCTCTGTTTTTCTTTTAACTTAGACCAAGCTGGAACTTGACTGCTCTTGTTCCTGAACTCAAATAGTATCTGGGAGTTGAGTCATGGCTACTCGACTTCTTTTTTGAGAGATAGAAACGTTTCGCTGTTCATCCAAACAGCTTCATCTGTCTGATACTCAAATAGTAATGTGCAGTTAAGTCCTTTGTCTTAAGGTGTTTTTCTTTTCTCTTTTGTTTTAACTTTTCTGGTGACGTGTAAGAAAATGTTGAGTTGGATTTTATCAACTCTTCTATGTTTTTATTTAATTTTGAGATGCTTTCTACCATGACTTGCCATAGAAAAGGTTAAAGGCCATGCTTTAAAAATATAGATATGTGAAAAGGTAAAAATTTGTAGAAACCACTCTACAACAAGACCAATCTTCTGGCTGTATTTTAGTTTTCTCCACCCCAATAAATGTTGCTGCTATAGTTAGGCTAAATTATCTGTTATTTTAGTTAGTTTCATTTCTAAGTTTCTACCTTTCAGACAAAGTGGTTTTGCAGAAAAATGCTAGGAAGAAGAAGAAAATTTCTAAGTTCCTACCAGGTCAACAGCTGCCTAGATGCCCTGAGCATATCTGGTCTCACTTGATTTCAGAAGCTAAGCAGGGTCGACCCTGGTTAGTACTTGGATGGGCGACCATCAGGGAATACCAGGTGCTGTAGCCACCTGGAGTAGGAACTGGCAAGCCACTCCAGTATTCCTGCCAAGAAAACTCCATGGACATGGGGTCACAAAGAGTCAGTCATGACCATAACAATGCAATATACACAGACACACCAGGTCAACACATGTTAGTTATGGAGCATATTTTATGAGCTTATAATGAAATATGCTTGGTAGGTCGAGTTTGATATTTGAGAGTTCATCAAAATAATTGGTTCTTTGTTGATCTGTTCTACACACACACACACACACACATGCGCGCGCGCGCACACACACACACACACACACACACACACACACAATCCAGCTCACAGAGAACAGTCAGGAATAACAGTAGGTTTAACATCTATATGACTATCATCGAGGTTCCAACTCTGTTTACATCAGTGAGTTGATAGCTCTGCAGACATTTCAGCCTCTAGAAATGCTGTACAATGGTGCTGGTCCCTCTGAAACAAGCTCGAATCAAATATGCAACACCTCAATGCTTTTTTGTTTTCACTCTTCAGGGAAAGAGCTGGATCGTGAAGCGAAGTTACGAAGATTTCAGAGTGCTGGATAAGCACCTTCACCTATGCATTTATGACCGACGCTTCTCTCAGCTGACTGAGCTTCCCCGTTCAGATGCCTTGAAGGACAGTCCAGAGGTAAAAGAGAACACTCCTCTTTGGGCGAACGACACTGGCTACTTATGAGCTGCCCGAAAGAGGCAACCTTTAAGCAAAAGACTTGGGACATGATTATATCTCAGGAATATCGGGGAGGCTTGTAAGGGTGATTATGAAACATTGTGTTGTTGCGGAGCTGGAACGATGGGCACAGAAAAAAAATCTGCATAAGATGTAGAATACTGTCAAATGAAGGAGAAGAAGAGAATGCTGTCCAGCATGTACATTAGAATTCAACCAGTTTTCATATTTTAGATATATAGTGGTACCTTGGTTTAAGAACGTCTCAGCCAAAGAAAAACTTGGTTTAAGAAAAGAAATTATTGGAAACGGGGTTGCCTTGGTCTAAGAAAATCTTTCAATGGAATCCCCCTTAAAAAAAAAGGCATAAAAACTTGATGTTAGGGATCGGCATTTCGTTTCGGAACCAGCACGAAGCAGGAAAGATGACGTCGCAGAGTGCTTCCTCATTGGATTTTAACCCTGCGCGAGACAGAGAAAGGTAAAAGCAATTGGATCTGCATGTATCAGCCAGTTCAGAGGACCACCTGGGCTCGCATGGTTCGTTTCGTAACCTACTGGTTCCAAAACGAAATGCCCATCCCTAGTTGATGTGTGATGTCTGTATGACGAAAAGAATGGGGATGCCTCGATTTAAGAAAATTTTAAATGGAATGCCTCAGTTTGCCTTTTTTCTGACCTCCAGAATGAATTACAGTGATTGGTTTTCAATGCATTTCTATGGGAAACCGCATTTTGGTTTAAGAATTTTTCGCAATATGAAACGGACCAGAGAACAAATTAGTTACTTACACCGAGGTACCACTGTATTTCTAATGTTTACTCCCTAGTTGATGGACAGGGAAATAATTGCAGGGTGCAAAAAGGACCATACAGTTGTTAAGCATGGGAAATATGATCTGGTTTTGTTAAAACAACTATTGATTTTGCTGAGCTTAACACCACACAACATGTGCTAAAACTGTAACATGCTTCGTTTGATGCATGCCATGACAGTTTTGCAAATAATCTTCTGATTTTGTAAGATATAGTGCTTTTCATGAGCTTCTCTTGATTAACAGCATTGTATTTCAGGAGGACAAAGAGTATGTCTCCCATGGATTATATCTCATCTCGACGTTTGATATGCTGTATCAACAAAATTACACTGTTCTTCTCTTTCTTTCGGTAGCTTGTCACCCAGATGCTGATGGCTTACCTGGCACGTCTCTCGGCCATTGCTGGAAATAAGATAAATTGTGGGCCTGCCCTTACGTGGATGGAGGTACTGTGTGGTATACAGCCTAATGTTATTTAGTATGTCTGTTATTTTATTAGTTTATCAAATGATATTTGCTTACAAATGAACAAATTATAAATGGAATGCCAGGCTAGTGTTACAAAGTTTAATTTTTTTCTCATTGTAGTTTCCTTTGCTCTAGTGTATTATTTTGTCAGTAATTCCAAACTGACAAAGCTTACTTGTCTCTCTGAATAACTGTTTTTATTTGAATATCATTTGAGGCAACATAGTTGAAAACTATACATATTTCAACAGAATGCATTCCAAATCTGTTGCATTCATTTCTTAGGGGACATTATTATGGCGAACTTAGAAAAAACCCTCAAGTAGCTTTTTAATTGACACAGCTGCTGAGAAATAGCAGATAACTACTTTTGCTGATGCTTCTGTTGGAATAGTTTACTGTCTGTTTCCTCCCCTCAGCAGGCTCCCCACTAAAACTGTGTTGACCTTTACCCTGAAAAATTGGGGAGAGTCAATGGAGGACAAGAGGGACTACATTCCAAAAGTTGTGTGGTTACCCTTGCATATCTTTTTTTTGCACATTCTCACTGCTTGCATGTGTGTGGCTTTAAAACTATTTTTTTCCTCTTAAAATAATGTGGGCCTCCTCCTGAACAGACTACAAACAATCATGGGTCATATAAAAGTAGCATGGAGCCCCACTGTACCACAGTGGCTCAGTCATTCATTGTATGACCATCTCACAAGACCTAAACAAAAAGAAGGATGGATAGCATTCAGGAATTCTTAAGTAATATAGTGTGGATGTACAAAGATGTCACAAATGCCCTGAACGTAGGGGATTTGCTGTCTCTATTAGGAATCAAGTGTGCAACCTGAGCATGATTCTAGACCACGCATGTCCAAACTTCAGCCCTCCTGATGTTTTGGACCACAACTCCCAGAATTCCAAGCCTGTATTTCCATTGGCAAAGGACTATGGGAATTGTGGTCCAAAACATCTGGAGGGCTGACGTTTGGGCATGCCTGTTCTAGATCCAGAGCTGACCCTAGTAAAACAGATCTCAGCTGTGGTCTACACAACCTTCTACCAGCTTTGATGAGTTGCACAGATGCATCCCTATCTAGATGAGAGCATCCCCTGGCAACACTGGTCTCTCCATTGGTAGTCTTAAAAATGGACGACTGCAATGCACTCTACATAAGGCTTCCCTTGAATATGATATGGAAACATCAGGAGGTCCAGGAGCATGATGGTCCTGGGTTAGAATGAGCACATTGCTTTCACTGCAAGTGTCCATCAAACCCAGTTCACTAAAATAGCTACTTAAAAGAGGGCGACTAGATGGGGAAATGCAATTATTTGATTTTGCATAATAAATTCATTAAACAACTGGATAATCAATATGATTATGACTCTGTTAAACCAACAGCACTTGCTCCTGTTCTCGCACCTTTGGTGGCTCTATACACAGGTTATTCATCAAGATTATTGAATGAAAAAGTTGATAGTAGAATGATTTTGGTGGAATGCAAGAATAACACATAGTTTATGTACTGCCATAATTTATCCTGAAATTTTATTGATTGTGAAGAATGGGGGGCGTAGTTATTTGTTAGAACATTCAGTGATAAAGCAAAACATAGCACAATTTTAATTAGTATTCTCAACCGTAAAGGAAACCCAGATCTGCATTGCAGAAAATAGCTTTCTGGTTATTTGCTGCCCTGCCTTCTCTGCGCCTGAAATATAGCGCCAATGTTCTACTTCTGTACTTTTTCTACAGGGAGCCCTCCAAGCTTTGCTGTCTCTGCAAATCAGCGTGAAACGTGTTCTCCATAGAAACACTTAAAGTAATAAATTTGCAGAGCCTCACATTCCCAGCTGCCTCACCGTCTACCATACCTTTTGTTACAGATTGATAACAAGGGGAACCATCTTCTAGTCCATGAAGAATCGTCCATTAATGTTCCTGCGATTGCAGCTGCCCATGTTATTAAAAGATATATAGCTCAGGCAGCAGATGAACTGTCTTTTGAGGTAAAAAAAATTTGCAGGGAAACACACTTTTAATCAAATGAATATGAGGGAACTTTATGTGCGACTCTTTGGAGGCACTTTATAAATAAATGGGAGGTATTTTTAATATAGCCAACAGAAATGAATACAGTGGTACCTTGTATAAAGGAATTAATTCATTCCAAATGAAATTATGTTAAGCAAATTTTCCTTTATAGAAATTTCCCATAGGAATGCATTGAAAATGGAGTAATCCCATTTTATGTTTCCCATAGGTGATTATGTTAAGCAAATTTCCCTATCTCTGGATTTTTTTATGTTGTACAGATTTTATGTTATACAAACTGTTTGTTATACAAGGGTCCACTGTACATTGAGTTGGCCGTGTATTCAGTGTTAGTTTTTAAATATATCAGACCCCATATGTGACAAACAAACAACAATTTTATAGCATCCTGCATTATAAAGATATATTTTGAGAAATTGACATAGGACTGTGTGTATCTGTATGTGCTGCACTGGTTAAAAGGTATGCACCAAAGAGACATCAGTGTAGAAGCATTTCTTTATTTATTCAATCATGGAAACAAGTGGTGGGTGTTTTTTTTCTTCTCCCCTTCAAAACAAAGTTTGCATCTTCACTTGCTGAGGATTTATTTCTGATCGTGTACCCAAAACTTAAATTGGTGGTTAGTGAGTGCTGACTACAACCCTCCTTGCTTGTGTAAGCTTAGCCAGTTAATAGGTTTTACATGCAAATTCTGACCATTTGCATTTTTTTGCTCTCATGTTTTGGGCATTGCTTTTCATAAACTTAAGGAAAGCCCAGATTGTTCTTTTGAGTCACCAGCTCTCAGGACCATTGTTAGAAATTAACTTTGAATGTCCGGGCACGTTACATAAAATATTCACCTTTTTCATTACAAGCGAAAGGAAACAGGAAGTGCTCCAACACTAAAATTAATTTTAATTCCTCACTTTTCAAACATAATGACATGTTGCACCTAAGTAATGCTTAAACCTTTCTGATTAGGGATGTGAACCTGAGGAACCATTTGTTTTTGGAGAGAAAGTAAGGGGGGGGGGGGAAACAGTGACTCTTCTCTTTGGGCAGTGAGATTTATCTGTGTGAGAATTCCCTCCCATGAAATCTCTTGGGAATTGTCTTTTTTTCCTAGAAGACATGATGAGATGTACATGATTTACATTCCGTGTGCAGAATGGCAAGATTCATGCACAGTTTCGCTTTGGAAAGGCAGAACAAACACAAGATTGTTACAGTCCCGTTACAATTACAAGCCCGAATTGCACAACAGGTTTTCATCCAGTGGCAGACTTTTTATAAGGACCGGTGTCATAGGCAGGCTAGTGCTGTTTCTTTATAAGCATATTAGTATGTATGCACACATTGTAAAATGCTCAAACTGTAAAAAAATGTACACTCCCATATTTTCAAAATATTCTCTATTTGGCATCCCTATAGAACATTGATTTTTAAGAACAAACTTACCAAATGCTGGGTAATAAGCACATATGGTTGTTTAATTTCCAGGTTGGGGACATTGTGTCGGTTATTGATATGCCTCCAAAAGAATTGACCACATGGTGGAGGGGAAAGCATGGATTTCAGGTATGGCCAGTGGTTTGTTTGGAGTTAATATTACACAACTTTCGCCGTTTCTCTGTTCAAACATATGGCTCACCTCAGTCTCATAACAAAGCAGGAATAATGCAATCAACCTTTTACACCAAAACTGTAAAGGAGATGGAGAAATGATGGTTCTCTCTCTTTACCTCGTGTGTTCAGTCGCAGTTAAGGCATTAGAAGTAAGAAACAAAAAATTACCATACTGCAAATCATAGGGTTCCCAGTCAGAAGCATGAGTGGCTAGCTGGGAATTCTTGGAAGTGTATTCCAAAAAGTGGCATTTCTAAGGTTTGGGTATTTCTGTTGAGCCCTCCTGCATGTGCTGATGTGAGGAAAAGAAGGGGGAGAACATTGATGACTGGCACATGGAATATGAAGTAAAATTATAATTTAAGGGACAGCCACATTTTGTAACCAACATAAGAACATAAGAACATAAGAAGAGCCATGCTGGATCAGGCCAAAGGCCCATCTAGTCCAGCTTCCTGTATCTCACAGCGGCCCCACCAGATGCATTTGGGAGCGCATGAGACTAGATATCTGTCTCCTGATACCACTCCCCTGCATCTGGCCCTTGAAGTACCCTGGTTTAAAGCCTAGAGATTACACATCTCCATCATGGTTTGTAACCCGTGATGGACTTTTCCTCTAGGAATCTGTCCAATCCCCTTTTGAAGGCATCCAGGCCAGATGCCATCACCACATCCTGTGGCAGGGAGTTCCATAGACTTACAACACGCTGGGTGAAAAAATATTTTCTTTTGTCAGTTCTTACTCTCCCAGCACTCAATTTGAGTGTATGTCCCCTAGTTCTGGTATTTTGAGAGAGGGAGAAGAGCTTCCCTCTATCCACTTTACTCATACCCTGCATTATTTTGTATGTCTCAATCATATCCCCCCTCAAGCGCCTTTTTTCCAGACTAAAGAGGCCCAATTGTTTTAGCCTTTCTTCATAAGGGAGGTGCCCCAGCCCAGTAATCATTTTAGTCGCTCTCTTCTGCACCTTTTCCAGTTCCACTATGTCTTTCTTGAGATGCGGTGACCAGAATTGTACACAATACTCCAGGTGGGGCCTTACTATTGTTTTATATAACGGCATTATAATGTTGGCTGTTTTATTTTCAATCCCCTTTTTGATAATCCCTAGCATGGAATTGGCCTTCTTCACTGCTGCCACACATTGGGGAGACACCTTCATGGAGCTGTCCACCAACACACCAAGATCTCTTTCCTGATCCGTCACGGATAACTCAGAGCCCATGAGTTGATAGATGAAGTTTGGATTTTTTGCCCCAATATGCATTACTTTACATTTGGTTACATTAAAACGCATTTGCCATTTCTCAGCCCACTCCCCCAGTTTGGAGAGATCCTTCTGGAGCTCTTCACAATCTTCTCTGGTTTTTACCACATGGAAAAGTTTTGTGTCATCTGCAAACTTGGCCACCTCACTGTTTATCCCTGTCTCCAGGTCATTTATGAACAGATTGAAAAGCACCGGTCCCAGGACCGAGCCCTGGGGCACACCGCTTTTCACTTCTCTCCATTGTGAAAATTTCCCATTGACACCTACTCTTTGTTTCCGGGATCTCAACCAGTTCTCAATCCATAAGAGGACCTGCCCTCTTATCCCCTGACTATGCAATTTTCTCAGCAGCCTTTGGTGAGGGACTGTGTCAAAAGCCTTTTGAAAATCCAGATAGACTATATCCACCGGTTCACCCAAATCCACGTGCCTGTTGACCTTTTCAAAAAATTCTAAAAGGTTTGTAAGACAAGATTTACCCTTACAGAAGCCATGCTGATTTTCTCTCAGCAAGGTTTGTTCTTTTATGTGTTTTAAGATTTTCTCTTGGATGAGGCCTTCCACCATCGTCCAAAGCCATTTGTTTTCCAGCTTAAATAAAGATGGGCACAAATTTAAAAACGAATTGGAAATGAAATGCTAATTTCTTGATTTGTATTCATAAGAATTGATAACGCCAAACAAATACAAATTAATGAATTTTTAGAAAATTTTGATTTGTCAATTTTTTGGTATATAAACTGCCCTAAACACCTAGAACAGTGGTGGCTAGCCTTCAGCACTCCAGATGTTTTGGACCTCAACTCACACAGTCCTTTGTCATTGGCAATACAGTGTTCGAATTCTGGGAGTTGTGGTCGAAAACATCTCGAGTGCCGAATTTTCGCCACTACTGACCTAGAGGCACCAAAATTGGAGGGAAGCTTCCTCTGACTGTTCTCTACAATCCCTCCAAATTTGGAGATTGGAGTTTTGATTTCTGAGCTATGCACCCCAAAGAACTCTCCCCTTCCAGGAAAGTTATCCTCAGGCAGCTGAGTCTCTGCACTGCTTCCTCTGATTTTCCTCTACAATCCCTCCAAGTCTGTTGAAGACTGGTTTTCCTAAACAGAGTTGGTAAAAGGCATTATCCTAGTCCCCCCCCTTCCCACTTTGTGGGCATATAATTCAGATGTCTGATACCCAATCTTCATCCAACTTGGAGGGATTGTAGAGGAGATTAGGAGAAGCCCCTCTGCAGTAGTGATGTCTCTAGGTGCCTCGAGGGCACTTTCCTGGTGGAGGGCTCTTACTTAGTCAATCGGAACCCAAACTTCAGCAAAAATGTAAGGTTTGTAGAAGGGGATCCTGCTATTATGGTGTCTCTAGGTGACTTCAGGGCCATATTATAGGGCTTTAAAAACGAATTGACAAATCTCTCTGTCAGGAAAAAAAATCATAATTTCGTGATTTGTCAACTTGGTCAATAACAAATCAAAACGAATCACCATTTTTCTGGTTCATCCCCATCTCTTTCTTAAACATTAAATTATTCCATTGCAAATGAAATATTGCCTTTATTGCGAAAATGTTGGAGCATGGCTGCAAATATGGTTCCTTTCAGTGACTCTCTGAATAAAAGTACTCTAAACATGAACATCTGTCTGCCTCTTTTTGTTGCAGGTGGGATTTTTTCCTAGTGAATGTGTTGAACTCATTAATGACAAAGTTCCTCAGTCGATGACCAATTCTGTGCCAAAGCCAGGTATTTATACTTATATATATAGATACATACATATTAAACAATATGTAATACTGTAAAATGTGGATTTAAATCCCTTCTTTGTTTTGTCCTTCTCTGCACAATCCATTTAGTGTATGTTGTTTTAGATCTAGTTTGCAATCAAGTTAGTATGATGTGTTGTTTTTTTCCCATACCAGATTGTTTACATGTATTAATTAGTTTGTAGACATTTGTTTCAGTGGACAATTTATGTATTTAGCTGTTTTAGTTTACTTTTTGAATAATCTATCACACGTGTTTTGTCAAGATTTGAGAGTATATGTAACACTACTGTCAGACTAGTTATCTTAACAATTGATGGAAATGAGATTTTGTTTATTAGTGTTACCATGTGGAGGAATATAATGTATTATATAAAAATTATCAAGGATTTATGCCATCATATTTGTTCTCCCTTTCAGTCTCTCTCCTAGTAGTGCTTGCCTTTTTGGTTCAAATTCAGATGCTTATGGTTTGCCCCCCCTTCATTTAATGACATAGGGATGTCTCCTGAGAGATATTAGGTATAAATAACCACATCCAGCAAGCTTCCTGCAAAGCATTCTGGGGACAATATTTGACTCTTTCTCGTGCACGGGAAAGCCCTGGGAGAGGGGAAATAGAGTCCCTAAGATTAAGATGCAGGAAGCAGATAACTGACTATCTTGTCCTTCCATTCTGGCCACAAGGAACAAACAGACCATTAATGATTACCCTCACGTAATGGGATGAGATAGCAAGCTGCTGGGGTATCTATCATTACCATCCCTCACTAGGTGACATGTCCACGTCACAGAAAGCCCTCCCCAGGAGTCCATCAAGCCAATGACAGGCTGACACCTAGGACACCACACAATATCTGTAACTCCGCCTCTTACAGCTAATAAAGGTGTGCCTTGCAGCCTGCTCGGAGAAAGAGAAGAGCATGGCAGCCTGACACTTGAACCCAACCCCGTGTCCATGTAGGTTATTTCCCTACAGGTTTGCTCCCCCCTTCATTTAATGCCATGTAACTGTTGAGAGATAGGGTACTTTTACATGACCTCTAAAATCCACCTGCAACTTAAATTCGGACCAGAGATTGTGGGGGGTTTGTCCCTCTTCCTGTGTTCCCACCCCTCTGCACTCCATTGTTCCTGTCTGCATGAGGGGAGATAGAAAAAAAGGGAGAGAAAAAATGCAGGCTCACCTGTGTCTGCCGGTCGAAGCCGCCCCAGCTGCCCCGTAGCGACTCCTGTCTCTTAAAGGGGTGGCAGGGACAAAAAAACAAACAGAAGGCAAGGGAGCCCGGCATTCACAGCTTTACAATGCACATCAGAAAATTTTTTACCTCCTCCAGACCAGGTACTTGAAAAGTGCGCTGGGATGCGCTAAGGTGGGCGTGGTCATACTTAATTTTTTTTTAAGTCCGGAGCTGGTGGGAAAACATTTTTAAGCTCCGGATCTGGGAGCCCTTTGCCTCAGCTTTTAGGGGTCGTGTAAAAGCACCCATAGTAGCTGTGAATGAGAACAGTCATTTCACCAACAGTACACGTAACAAATTAAAAACGGAGTAAAAAATTCAGGATAAAAGCAGCAGTTAAATGAAATCTTATATCAACCTCTGACTCATTAACATTCCCAGACTGTTTTTTTTTTTGGGGGGGGAGGGAAGATATTGGTCTGAAATGGTTGGGAGCAGCCTCCTAGTCCAATAATACATAGTGCATAGGGTAATAACCTTGGACTGATTGTTGCCTCTTTTAAAAAGCTGTCTCTTTGGTCTTAAATGCGGTGTGTATGAGGGAATGAATTGAAATGAGCCATTGGATTTCTGGAGGGTGTGCTGTTGTCCATTTGAGATCCCCCTGAAATGTGGTTTTAGCAATTAAATAGTGCCATCCCATTACATCAGAAGGGATTAAGCCCTTAGTAGGTGGTGAGTGGAAAATATACAGGATGGAGGAAATAACTCCTAAGTTATCAGGTAGATGAAGTCATTGCCCTAATCCTTTGCTCTAGCATCACAAACAAAAGTGGGTGTCCCGTGCAATACGATGCATGTTCAGATCTTTTGAATCCCACAGGGTACATGTGAACCCTTTGGTTTAGTTTTGTTTGAAGTGGAGGATCACAAGCCACAGATCCCCAAACACCTGTGAGGTGACAGCCATAACTTTTCCCCTGTGACATCTGAAATGGCCACTCATCACTGACTGAGGACCTATACTTGGTACGCGAACAACAGTCTTAAATCTGCGATGCTGACTGATGCTACACTAGACAGAGGGTGAGGAGTTAACTCCTCCAAAGCAGCTGTGTTGACTACATTAAAAAAAGAAGGCGCAAGGAAGAGCAAAGGATCCAATGTCATAGCGTTTCAGGTCTTAAAAAACATACCACGGTATTGACCAAAATCCTGATGCTTAGACTAGCAAGTTGTCCTAGAGTAGGGCCATTTGACCAGTGGGGACATATTAGCCCACAGCACGAGTGCTAGCTAAATGGTGTTGCTGAAATGGCGACAGGTTCAAGCACCCTGGCTGTTCATTGGCTTTGATATTCACCTGATGCTGCAACTTTGCAAGACAATCCTTGTGTTAACATTTGCAATAGCATATAAATTATTTATCTATTCATTCAATTTATATGTTGCCCACACTACCCAAAGGTCTCTGGGTGGCTTACAATATTCAGGAAAAATATAGTTAAAATCATTACATCCTAAAAGTTGTCATCAGTACCCACAATCTATATTGTTTCAATTAAGAAAACTTCTTGAACAGGAAAGTTTTGACCTGGTGCTGAAACATCATCAAAATCGGTGCCAGACAAATCTCAATCGGGAGGGCTTTCCATAGCCTGGGAGCAGCTGCTGAAAAGGCCCTTTGTCGACAAGCCACCCCTTTGACCTCCTTGAGAAGATGGCTCTTTCAAGAGGGCCCTTGACTAGATCTCAATTGCTGAGTAGGTTCATATGGAAATAGGTGGCCCTTCAGGAACCCAGGGCCTAAGCCAGGCATGCCCAAACTTTGGCCCTCCAGATGTTTTGGACAACAACTCCCACAGTCCTTTGCCATTGGCAATCTAAGCTTAGAATTCTGGGAGTTGTGGTCCAAAACATCAGGAGGGCCAAGGTTTGGACATGCCTGGCCTAAGCCATTTAAATGCTGGATTAGTAATTACTTTGTACAAATTAATACTGAGTCCATTTCTGGTAAACTGTGTGACCTCTTGATATGCTTGGAATCAAAATTTTTGATTCATTTTTGATTCATTTTTAAGATACCTAGCTAGAAATACAGGAAACCTCTTAGGCATTCCTGTGTTCCTTTTAGTTCTGTTGCTCTTCTGTCTTAGGAGTTTTCTCACAGGCTCCATTTCCCTTTCCCTCTAAGTATGAATTTATAAAGGAAGAATCCCCTGGCTTTATGTTTGGCTCTTTGTCACACCTCTAAGAATTTCCCCAGGGCATCACGCTGCTGCTGTTGGTGCATTGTCTCCAAGGACTTAGGGTTTCTAGATCCAGCCAACCTATTCCAGTGGTGTGATCGGGTCTTGTTCGAGTTTGGTGGGTTCCCATATTTATCCTGAGCATGGAGTCCTCAAGTTCAACTCCTGCTGGATTGGGTTGGTTCAGTGTTCATCCCCACCAGAATCATTGGGACGGTGTCTAAGCAGCTTCTGAGTGACATAGAAGATAAGAACATAAGAACATAAGAAGAGCCATGCTGGATCAGGCCAAAGGCCCATCGAGTCCAGCTTCCTGTATCTCACACTGGCCCCACCAAATGCATCTGGGAGTGCACAAGACTAGATATCTGTCTCCTGATACCACTCCCTTGCATCTGACCCTTGAAGTACTCCAGTTTTAAAGCTGGAGATTACACATCTCCATCATGGTTTGTAACATATGGGCAGATCAGATTCTGAACAAGAGACGCTATGCCCACGTATGTTTTTATACGCACACAACAGCACCCTGATCCCCTCTAGGCTAGATGAGGGCAAAGTTCAAGAAGGCCCACAGAGAATATGCTCTAATTGGTACATGACAGGGGGAGGCACCATTTTTATGTTGAGAATTTCTTAGCCACAGTCTTTGAAGTGTATCAAATGCTACTGCAGAGGTTCCTTGACTTCCAGGAGCATGTTTTTCTCTTTAAAAGAGAATGTTGGTGGTTGTACTTTCATCACGTGCAGCTCTTTCAACCCAGAGCCTGTGTTGTATTTTTCGGGGAGATAAAAATTGTTCCTCATTGCTGTAAGATAAAACTTGACGGAAAAGGGAAGAGATTATATATGTAAAGTAGGGATGAACATTTCGTCTTGGAACCAGTGGGTTACAAAACGAACCATGTGAGCCGAGGTGGTCCTCAGAACCAGCTGATACATGCAGATCCAATTGCTTTACCTTTCTCTGTCTCGCACAGGGTTAAAATTCAATGAGGAAGCATGCTGTGATGTCATCTGTGCTAGATCTGTGATGCTGGCCAATCAGGAGCTGTGCAGGGACAGGCATCATCCCACCTCCCTCTCTGATTGGCCAGCAGCACGAAGCAGGAAAGCAGCGTGCTTCCTCATTGGATTTTAACCCTGTGCGAGACAGAGAAAGGTAAAGCAATTGGATATACGTGTATCAGCTGGTTCCTGAGGACTACCTGGGCTCGTGTGGTTCGTTTCGTAACCCGCTGGTTTCGAAATGAAATGCCCATCCCTAATGCAAAGCTCTAGATCTGCAGTGACCTAGCGGATGTTGACTCAAGTCCCCAGCATTTATCACCAGCAGCTATGTAGCCTAAAGCCACCAAAGCTTTGAAGGTCATAGTTTACTCATTGCTTGTCTAGCTAACAGTCATTTGTTCTAATCATAAAAGCCCTGTAGGAGGAAGTACACGTAAACCTCCACACTTCTCCTGCCGTACTAATATCAATAGTCCAGTTAATCGTGTTACTGGGATTGCTAAATGTATTTCTTGTGCTAGGGTATGCCTGTTCTACTTTCAGCATGTTCCGTTCTGAAATGAGAGAGCAAATGCAACAATAGATGTTGTTTTCTTCAAGCAGTTTGTGTCTTGCTTGTCCAAATAATACATTTCTATGTGGCACATAGTTTGTAGTTGTTTGCAAACCAAGCGTTGTCAGTGGCACATGCTCTGTCATTCTAAGCTTCTCCGTTCTGCGGTATCTTGCAAATCAACATTGCCCCTTCTTGTTTACCTCTTTAAGGTTTTGTTCTTTTGCTATTATTGTAGTTTGTTGTGCCAGTAATCTAGCAAAGCATAAATCATTGGTTTTGTGTAAATCTTCTGCATGTGTTTCAGTTTCAGTCAAGCATGGTTTGTGTTAACATCAAGCATGTGTTTCACTCCTTTCTGTATCTGCTTGTTAGACTTTGTCTTACGCTTTCATTAGATTTCTACAAAGAGCATGGTAATGGGGAGCAAGGGAAAGCTTAGGTTTCTGAGTCAAGAAAAGGAAAAAGCAAAGCAAAGCAAAGTGTTCTGCTTATATACTGCCCCGTAGCACTTCAAGCACTCTCTGCATAATTTAATTATGCAGGCTACACATTGCATATTGGAAAAAAAGCATCTTGCATTCTGTTTCAAAATGCCTTAACCTGTCTAGAGCATGTAGATTTTGCATAAAATGATTATTTTTTAAAGGTTTGAAAATACACATAACACTTATCATGCATAGGTAAAAAATGTCAGGGAAAGTCACACCAAGGTGGAAGAATGTCCACATGCTTACTGCTATTAATAGTGGGCCTGATTACAGACTACCTGGCACAGATCCGCAGTTGTACCTTTCTGTTATTCCAGCATCAACAGAATTTCAACCAATGAATGTCTGGGCTTGCTGCTTTGCCTGCTGGATTATCATCCACCACACACATGATGCACCATGTGTGCCGGCTGTACATTTGTACCTGATGCATGCAGTTGTGCAAAGCTGCTGCCAAGAACATAGTGAACAGCTGGGGAGTTTTCAGATCCAGCAGTATGTGCTTGGGTTTTTGTTTTGTTTTATTGAAAGGGGTCTTGGGCAGGGATCCTGTGACCCTCTGGATATGTCAAGGCTCCAATTTCCATTAGGCCTATCAAGTGCAGCTAGTAGAGTGGGGCTGTTGGAAAGTAGAGAAAAGAACATCTGTACAGTTGTAGAGATAAAGCCCTGAAATGTAGCAAAGAGTTTTGCTAGCAATTTATTTATTTATTTATTTATTTATTTATTTTTATTTATTTATTTATTTATTTATTTGCCATCAGTCTTCCCAAAGGAACAACAAACAGATCAATGTATTCTCGAAGGCTTTCACGGCCAGGATCTGATAGTAGTTGTGAGTTTTTTGGGCTGTTTGGCCATGTTCCGGACGTTTTTCTTCCTCACGTTTCACCAGACTCTGTGGCTGGCATCCACAGAGTCTGGCGAAACGTCAGGAAGAAAAACTTCCAGAGCACGGCCAAGCAGCCCAAAAAACTCACAACAAACAATTAGATCAGTTTAAAAAAACATATCAAAGCTTTGTGAAAGCTTTGTTTCCAGTGTCTCTCACCTGTCACTGTGAACTGTTGCTTAAAGCTGGTGAACATGCAAAATGCCTTCTATGACACACAGACAGAAAGATGGTGATGAGAAAACATGAAGGATCGTTGGCAAACACATACAGTGGCCTGCCCTGCAAATCATTTCATGCTTACATCTTCTGAAAAATCAATTAAAATGCTGAGCTTCTATCACCTTACAGGGTTCCTTTACCCTACCCCTATTATGATTTTGGTGTTCAATTAAACATCTGTGAAACTCCTTAGACACTTCTTTTTCTTTCTTTCAATCACCTGTTATGGATATAACTCAGAAATCAGCCAGAAGTCTAGGCAAATTGTGTAAGGTTTTAGAGGAAAGATGTCATGGTATCGGAACAGGATCTAAAATGCAATAATTCAATAGGAAATGATGTCTGCTTTAGGAGCAATCATATTGGATAACATGGATGTTCCTTAAAATGTATGACTATTTTATTGGATTTTATCATAAGAGCACAAAACAGTATAATATGCCCTTAGTCAGGCCACCATCAACACAGTAAGAAACACAAAAGGAAGTGATAAATCTTCTTTCAATATTTTTATATCAAGAGGTGCTAAAGAGAAGCTAAAGTTCAAACTTTCAAGACAATTCAAACAAAGATAAGCACTGAAATATCTAGGGGGTGGGGTCGATGTTGAAAAGGGGAATGAGATCTCCCACCTTGATTAGTGTAACCTAGCTCAAGTTGCATATAATAATTGTTTGAGAGCAGGGCTTTGTACTCTTAATATCCATGCAGGTTTCCTCCAAATCCTCACTAACCCTCTAAACCAGTGGTTCATAGTTTTAAGTCCCCAGATGTTTTTAGGGCAGCAACTCCCAGAAATCCTGGCCAGTGAAGGTTTCTGGGAGTTTTATTCCAAGAACATCTGGGGACCCAAAGTTTGGAAGCACTGATTTTGGTATTGAGTTTATGCACACGCAACTGTGGAAGCATTCTACATGAAATGTGAAGTTATGTCATTCGAAAGAGTTGCAATGAATTGTTTGGTGCAAACTTTTCAATTTTTTTCATGGAAATGTCCTGTAACAGTACTTTCTTTTTTAAAAAAAATGATGCTCATTTTAATTTTTCCCCCTTTTGAATGTACTTTCCCAGTCTCCCCTGCCCATGGATCCCGTCCAGCATCCTGGAGCTACTTCCCTCCTTGTACGTTCATGCATTCCGTTTTTCCTCTATATCAATTTCTTTTGTATTTAGTTGAGTTATTGTGGGTTTGAAAGCGATGCAAGGAAGTTGGGATGCCAGGAAATTTAGGATGGATTTATTGGGGCTTGCTAATTTTGCAACAAGAAAAAGTTTTTCAAGTATAAGGTAGATGTGTGGACGGACAAGAATAAAATAAATCCTAATTCATCTTGTTCCACACCGATACTTACGTACATCTTCCCATGGGATGCTTTTAAGAAAGCATCATCATTACAACTGCAGACCTTTGTTTCTTGCATTCAGATTTAGTAGGATTTGGGTTCTGATGTCCTTTCCTTCCAATCTTTATAATGCAAAGCATCTCCCTCAGTTGCATGTTTATGACTGGTGTGTGTGTGTGTGTGTGTGTGTGTGTGTGTGTGTGTGTGTGTGTGTGTGTGTGTGTGTGTGTGTGTGTGTGTGTGTTGTGTCATTACAGTTGATGGAGTTTTCTTGGCAGGAATACTGGAGTGGTTTGCCAGTTCCTACTCCAGGCACCTACAACACCTGGTATTCCCTGGTGGTCTCCCATCCAAGTAATAACCAGGGCCGACCCTGCTTAGCTTCCAAAATCAGGCGAGATCGGATGTGCTCAGGGCATCTAGGCATTATGACTGATAAACAAACCTAAATATTCATAATGGAAAGTAAAAATACCTCCCTTAATTTGACCCACTGAATTAAAATATTGTTACTTCTTCTGAGTGCCCCGCCTCCTCCCATGCAACTGTGTATGGGGGAGTTTTACATGTGCAGATGGAGGCATTCTGATTTGCTTAATTTCTGGCATCAGAGGGAATATCATAAATATATTCCATATGCATCATATAAAAACACTCACAGTGTTTATGAAATGCTTCATTAAAATGTTCCATGTTATTTCTTAATTCCATGGAAATGCTTAATTGTCTGCTTCATGATTAGAGGCCATAGTGCTACAGACATGTCCAAACTTCAGCCTTCCAGATGTTTTGGACCACAACTCCCACAGTCCTTTGCCATTGGAAATACAGGCTTGGAATTCTAGGAGTTGTGGTCCAAAACATCAGTAGGGCAGAAGTTTGGACATGCGTACACTAGTAGAATTTCATCATCTCTGTGTTAGAAGGCAAACAGTCCCAAAGAGAGTGCTAGCAGAGTAGACAGATTACTAAGGTATTTATGGAGTCAGCTCGTTCTTTCCCTTTGTTCATATTGATAGTTAAAGCAGATGTCTATTGTCCTTTTGTGTTACAGCAAGAAAACATGATGGCACAAAACTGTACAATAGGGTTTGTTGTTTGTGTGTTCATATGCACACATACATCCTTCCCTGTCTCTCTTTCAGCGATTGGCCTCGTCAATGTTATGAACTGTGGATGTACCATCTACAGCAAGCTGTACATGTTAACAAACTAGATGCTCTTTCCTGAAATGTGTAGTTGTCAATTAAAAGAAAAGATCTGGTCTCTTCCTCTGTGTAGCTCGATATGATCATGGAGGAAAAATGATAAACAAAAGCCTTTCCGTGGGCAATGCTTTCTCCTGTGGCCACAATAATGGCTGGCCAACGTTTGCCTATAAGTTAACAAGTCTCTAAAATGAAAATTAGAATGCTTTTAAGAGAAGTGTTTATGCATCAGCAGCATTCCATCTCAGCTGTATAAAGGGAGGGAACGTGCTAGCAAAATTGATCACAGCAGGCATCTCATCTGAAAATATGGCTATAGCTTGTAGAGATTATATGACTAAACTTTGTAGACTGTTTCTGACATCCCAGTGTATGGTCTGCACAGATCTATTTCCATGTAAAAGTTCACAAATTCTGCCACAATTCTTATTGGGTTTGTTTATCTGAGTCATGGCTTTAGATTTAATCATCCGTTGGTCTGATTTTGGTATACTATTCATTTGTTAAATGTTCCATGGAATCAGTGGGTTCTGTGAATTGTTCCCAAGACTCCAGCAGGCCTTCCATTAAAACTCTGTATGATAACAGTATTTTGTACTGCATCGCTGGTGTAGTTTATGGATGTTTTTTCTGGGTATGGGATGGAGGCTTCTTCTATATCATATTGTTAAGAAACTGCTAAAAAGATCTCTCTCTCTCTCTCTCTCTCTCTCTCTCTCACACACACACACACACACACACACACACACACACACACACACACACAAACACACACACACACACACATGGAGCAGTGTCATAGTAATGCATTGATCAAGGCCAATCTAGGTTATCTGGTGCTATTTCCATCGTTAGATGTAGTGTAGGGTACATTCTGATACTGGGTTTTGTACTAGCATATGGTGCTTTTGCCTATATATATATATATATATATATATATATATATATATATATATATATATATATATATATATATATATATATATATATATATATATATATATATATATATATATATATTCTTTTTAACAATTAGCTTAAATTTGTATTGAACTTACTTGTGCTTTTCTTGCCTCATTCTTCCCCTTTCCCATCACCGCATGCAGATTTGGAGATGGATAGTATAAAGCCAGGTTCAGCATGTATTTCAGAATCTCTGAACCAGTCTCAACTGAGCTCAGGTAGAGCACATTATAGTCAAATGTAGTCTCTCTTAACTGTACTAACCAAGGAATCTAACGCTGTCTGTACTGGCAATAATACCTACTAATGGATTTAGTTGTTACATTAGAAAGTAGGCACCAGTTTCTTAAAGGCTGGCCAGCTTTTAGCCTGTGTGTAGATCTGTCTGTGAAGATTCTCAGTCATCCAGGTGAATTTATCTGGAGGTTGAGTCATGGCAACTGGACTTTTTTCTTGAGAGATAGAAACGTTTTGCTGGATGTGCAGCGAAACATTTTTATCTCTCAAGAAAAAGAAGTCCAGTTGCCATGACTCAACTTCCAGATGTGTGTAGACCTGTATGTAGAATGTACCTATGTCTCAAGAAGTGTGTAATTCAAATGAAATTATTGGCATTATTAGAGTCAAGATTTCTTTCCCTTCCTTCCTTCCTCCTCCTCCTCCTCCCTTGAGTGGGTTTACAGGCGCTATGTGTTTCATAAATTTGAGTCTATCGATTTGTGTGGGGGGCTTCAATTATATCCAGCTGCTGTATATTTCCACAACCGTAGGGGACTCTCTGTCCGAAAATGAGAAGATGAGAGCGCTAAGGATGACAAGGGAGAGAAATGTCATTGAAACCCTCTTGTGTAACAGCAGCTCATATGACCATATTATGTACACAGCCGCAAAGTCTATAACTAGAAACAGCGATGCTATAGTTGTCATGACTACATCGCAAGACTTGGTGAAGATGAACCTCTTTTGGAATATAAATAACCAGCGGAGAGTTATATGACTCATGAATGCTGGATAATCCGCCTACGTTAAAGCAGTTATTTAAAACGGCTGTTCCCAGCCATTCATTAAACACTCCCCTATCCCTAGTCCCTACTGTTCTGTTTATAAAGAAAGGCCAGGGTTTGCATTGTTGGCTGATTCTGACAGGACTTCTCTTGCAATAAGATGTCTTCACTATTGGAGAACCCAAGTCCTTATCAGTTGCTGAAGTGACTGATTTTTGTCTGGCTTCTAATAGCCTGGAGTCCCCTTTCTTTGTAGGCGAGATACCTCCTTATCCACACTGCCTTCACTTCTCAGTGAGCCAGTGTGGTGGACCATTGGACGTTGGCTTGGGGGACAAAATGAACCTCTCCACTTGGCTATGAAAATCCCTGAGTGATCAAGGGGCGGTCACCTTGTGCCAGCCAAATCTACCGTACAGGGTTGTTACAAAGACCAAGTGGAGAGGAGGTTGAACTGCATAGGCCACCTTGAAAGAACAATGGCATATCATTGTAAATAAACAAACAAATGAATAGGTGTGTCCGTTTCCCCTGCCACGCCTGGGAGCACAGCTGTTTTGTTGAATGCAGGGATCAAAAGATTTATGTATACAAATCATATAGGTTATGCATGTCTGGGAACAAAAGCAATCTATGGGCATCTTGGGTTCTGTTGGGACGAGTGAAGGGCTTTGGTGCAAAACAACCTTCCCTTTGATTTCTTTTATCTCTCTCAGCTGTGTGGTAGCCTCTTCCACCTGGAAGAGAACACACATTGATCCTGACTGCTGCTGCATGGCAGTGATGAAGCGCTGTGCACCCGCACACCTTAGAGGGGAACATTGGCCTGAAGCAACAGCAGAGCAAGAGAGAAGGGGTGTGTGTCCTATGTCAGAATGCCCTGTGAAAGTCTTTGTTACCAGAATATGCTTTTGATCCAAAGAAAAGGTGAACAATTTAAATGGAACTTGAAAACATCATTTCATACACTACAACTCCCTCCCCACTGTCCAGCTTCTGGCCATGCTGGTTCAAGCATCAGTTGGTAGAGATGGGCTTTTCGTTTTGGAAGTGATCAGCTTCTAAAACGAACCACAGGAGCCCATCTGGCATTTGGAACTGGAAAAACACAATCCACCAATCCCTTACCTTGTGCTGGGCTCACGCGGGGTTAAATGCCAATGAGGAAGAAGCCTCCAATGTCATCTTTCCTTCTACCTGGTGCTGACCAATCAGGCAGAGAAGTGGGATGAGGCCAGGGAGAAGGAAAGATGATATTGGAAGCTTCTTCCTCATTGGCGTTTAACCCCGCGTGAGCCCAGCAAAAGGTAAGAGATTGGTGGATTGTGTTCCCCTGGTTCTGAACGCCAGCTGGGCTCTCGCGGTTTGATTTGGAAGCTGACCATTTTTGAAACGAAAAGCCCATCTCTACTTTGTAGTCCAAAAATAACTTTTCCAGATTCTAGTGTGAAATAGCTTATGTGAAATTAGGATTGCACCTCCTAATGGATCACTTTCCCCCTGGAGCTCTATAGAGGGCTACCCTCACTTCCAGATGGAACCGCTCAGGGTTATCAAGGATCACTGTTACAGGTACAGCTATCTGTGGCCACTGGTGGCTACCTCTGAACATTATGGCATTTGTGGGGTCTCACACGTAAAATGGCATAGGGAGCCTGATGTGTTAGCATTTCAGATCTCCCCATTTTCAGTGGGAGATCTTCTTCCCCATTGCAGGCTCTTGGGATGAGTCATTATACCACAAAATTTAAGCAGATTATTTTTAAACAAAAAAAAAACACGTGTGCATAACCCAACTCTTTTTACACCCACCCTCTTCTTAGTGGCAGACCTTTTCTTAAATGCAATTAAGTTGTCGCATATCAGCTACCTTGCAGGCAGGCATTCATTTACCAGTTATGCTGCAGTGGTTTGCAAATTAAATAGCAGTTGGAAGATAGTAACAGTTTAGAAAGTAATAGGCAATTAAATTACATTGCCATCCTGTTTGCCACCACTAAGACTACATAGATCTCTTACTCATTTGCTGAAATTGTGTAGTTTACCTGTCACCACAGCATTCTTTTTCTGCCACTCTGCATATTGCCAATTAGTTAGTTAGTTAGTTAGTTAGTTAGTTAGTTAGCTAGTTAGTTAGTTAGTTTGCTTGCTTGTTTGTTTGTTTGTTTGTTTTTAGATTTGTAAACCATGCTGATTTTCCCAAGGGAACTCTGGGCAGTGTTCAAACAAAGCAAACAACAATTAAAAACACCCCAATACAAATCAAAAGGAAACATACCAAAAGAGGAAGGAAAAGGAAAAAAAATCCGGCAAGAGGCAGAGACAAATATTAACAGAAAACAAATGAATCACAAGGGGCAGAAACAGATATTAGCAATCGCCATAAGCTTCTTTAAACAGCCACATTTAATTATAGCCCTGGACAATTACAATAACACGATAGCGTTTGGAATGGCATTAAAAGCTGCAAAATTCCAAACCGGATGCAGAACTTTCTGCAGTCCTTCACAAGTCTCCAAGGATTCTGTTTTTTTAGTCTGAAAAACTAGTATGATGTGATTGTTAAAAGAGCTCAAGTGCTGCCTTTAGATGAGACAAAACTAGGGAATCCCTGTCTTCAGTTCTCTGCTCTGTTACAAAAGCCTTTGACATCATCTCTGGCTACTTGTAAGTCATTCAGCCTACAGCTATGAGGATGAAGGAGAAGGCAAATCTTGTCCCATCCTTCATGTTGGTAGAATGGGATTGATAGAGGAGGATTGAGTAGGTATCATTATGCAGGCTACACATCGCCACACCCCCCCCAGCAAGCTGGGTACCCAATTTACCGACCTCGGAAAGATGGAAGGCTGAGTCCACCATGGACCGGATACCGGAGATTGAACCCCAGGTCGTGAGCACAGTTTTACCTGCAGTACAGGCATTTAACCACTGCGCCATGAGGCTCAGGAGCAGTCTTCTTCTTTTTATTATTATTTCTTGGACCTTTGGGTCACTGTGTCATTCTTTTCTTCCATTTTAGAGGTATTTCCTCATTTGGAAAATGAAGGCCGTGGGGCAAATGAGCCAGACAGTTATCCTGTGCTCTCCTCTGTTCCATCAGGGTATATTTATTTATTTATTTATTCATTTATTTCTTACACTTATAAACCACCCGATTTTCCCAAAGGGAACTCTGGGCGGTGTACATACACATCACCCCACAATGACTACCCA